>VMDR010010061.1:0-31781 GCA_007922815.1 Macrotus californicus | reverse complement strand
AAAAGATACCTTGAGACAAATGAAAATGAGAACACAACAACCCCACATCTGTGGGACACACAGAAAGCAGTCCTAAGAGTGAAATTCATAGCATTACAGGCCTATCTCAAGAAACAAGAAAAATCTCAAATAAATAATATAACTTTAAAATTAAAGGAACTAAAAAAAGAATTACAAGGCCCAAAGTGAGTAGAAGAAAGGAAATGATAACGATCAAAGCAGAAATAAATGAAATAGGGTATAAAAAAAATACGAAAGATCAATGAAGCTGAGCTTGTTCTTTGAAAAGATAAACAAGATCGAAAAACCTTTAACTAGACTCATCAAGAAAAAAGAGAGAGGACCCAATTATATAAAATCAGAAACAAAAGAGTAGAAGTAAAGACTGACACCAAAGAAATACAAAGGATTGTAAGACAATATTATCAACAACTACATGCCAACAAATGGGACAATCTGGACAAAATGGATAAATTCCTAAAACCATACATCTTCCAAAACTGAGTCAGGAAGAATCAGAGAATGTGGACAGACAGATTACAACTAGTAAAATTGAAGCAATAATTTTAAAAAATTCCCAAGAAACAAAAGTCCTGGACTGAATGGCTTCACAGATGAATTTTAACAAAAATTCAGAGAACACCTATCCTCCTCAAACAATTCCAAAAAGTTCAAAAAGATACCAATGGCATACCTCACACAATTAGAACAAATATTCCAAAAGTGTATGGAAGCACAGAAGACCCTGAATAGCCACAGCAATCTTGAGAAAGAAACAAAGGTAGAGGAATCATGCTACCTAATGTCAAAATATACTACAAGGCTATAGTAATCAAAACAGCATGGTACTAGCATAAAAATAGATACATAATCAATGGAATGAAATAAAGAGCCCAGAAATAAACCCATGGCTTTATGGTCAATTAATATTTGACAAAGAAGGCAAAAACATAAATCAGGTAAAGATAGTCTATTCAATAAATAATGTTGGGAAAAATGAGACAGATACACTCAAAAAAATGAAACTAGACCACCTTCTTATACCATACACAAGAATAAACTCAAAGTGGATTAAAGGGTTTAATGTAAGACTCAAAACCATAAAAATCCTAAAAGAAAGCATAGGCAGTAAAACCTCATGTATTTCTCACAGCAATATTTTTTCTAATATATCACCTTGGACAAGGGAAACAGAAGAAAAAATAAATAATTGGGATTACATTAAACTAAAAAGTTTTTGCATTGCAAAGGAAACTATCAACAAAATGAAAAGACAACTCACTGAATGGGAGAATATACTTTCCAATAACATTCTGATAAGGGATTAATATCCAAAATTCATAAAGAACTCATACAACTCAATACCAAAAGACAAGCAATCAAATTAAAAAATGGGCAAAGGACCTGAATAGACACTTCTCCAAAAAGGACATACAGATGGCCAAAAGACATAGAAAAAGATGCTCAATGTCACTAGTCATCAGAGAAATGCAAATTAAAGCCACAATGAGCTACCACCTCACACCTGTCAGAATGGCTGTCATCAGTAAATCAACAAGCAACAAGTGTTGGAGAGGATGTGGAGAAAGGGGAACCCTTGTGCACTGTTGGTGGCAGTGCAGATTGGTGCAGCCACTGTGGAAAGCAGAATGGAATTACCTCAAAAAATTATAAAAGGAACCACCTTATGACCCATTGATTCCACTTGTGGGAATACATTTGAAGAAATGTGAAACACTGATTTAAAAGAATATATCACCCCTATGTTCATTGCAGCATTATTTACAACTGCCAAGGTCTGGTAGCAGCCCAAGTGTCCATCAGCAAATGAGTGGATAAAAAAGCAGTGGTACATTTACGCAGTGGAATACTACTTGGCCCTAAAAAAGAAGAAAACCTCACCCTTTGTAACAGCACGGATGGACCTAGAGAGCATTATGCTAAGTGAACTAAGCCTGTCAGAGAAAAGATAAGAACCATATTATTTCACTTATATGTGGAATCTAAGGAACAAAATAAAATAACAAAATAGAAAGAGATTTGCCCTGGTAGGTGTGGCTCAATTCTGGCCTGGGAACCAAAAGGTGGCCAGTTCAATCCCTTGTCAGAACACATGCCTGGGCTGCGGGCAAAGTCCCTAGATGGGGGCCTGCGAGAGGCAGCCAATCGATATTTCTCTTGCACATCAATGTTTCTCTCCCTCCCTGCCCCTCTCTCTAAAAATAAATGAAATCTTTTTAAAAAATCGAAACCGACTCATAGATAGAGAACAGACTGACAGCTGTGAGTGGGGAAGGGGGTTGTGGGGCTGGGTGAAAAAGGTGAAGGGATTAAGCAAAAAAAAAAAAGAAAGAAAGAAAAACTCATAAACACAGCAACAGCATGGTGATTACCAGAAGGAAAAGGGGCTGGGGGGGTAGAAGAGGGTAAGGGGGGTAAATGGTGATGGAAGGAGGCTTGACTTGGCGTGGTGAACACACAATACGATACACAGATAATGTGTTATACAGAATTGTACACCCAAAACCTATATAATTTTATTTACCAATGTCACCCCAATAAATTCAATAAAATAGTAAAAACTAAAGTAAAATTAACTTTTTCAGAGAACTAGTCTTAAAAGGATACAGAATGGATGGAATGCATTATGAAAATCCTCTACTTGTATTTATATTTGTCACTATACTTGAAGGTTAAATTTGATGCAGTAAATAGCTACAGAGTAAAACAAATAGCCACCTTTTAAAGCATAGTGTTCATTGTCTTATTTTGGTACACAATTGGTCATCAACAAAAAGTTAAATATAGTTTTCAAACTACGTCATGGTAGTTACCTACCCATAGAGAACAACTACTTTGGTGGGTTTCTTATCACAAAGTTCATGAAATCTATGACAAGGTAACACCAAATAAAGGTCATTATTTATTAATTATATAGGTCAGCTCTAGAATTATAATAATTTCATAATAATGTCATATAGAATATATATATTTTTGTTTCTTTCTCCTGGCTATATTTTTTTTGTGTTTCAGGAGACTATATATAACTACTGTAACAGTTTTCTTTTACTGTAACTTCCTAGCATTCCATTTACCTACTGTAGGGTGATTATATTATAAAGTAAAGCATTTTGTGAATTTCAATTGCTACATGAATGTGCATGTTTGTTCACACTTATGTGACTGTATTATGGTTTGTTTGCTATGAATCACCATTACACAGGCCAACATACAATAACCACCTTGAGGTTTTAGACATTATTGTTAATGTTTATTGAGAAATACTTCATCGAGTGGGACAAATAGCTGATTGGCCCTAGGAACTCTAATCTCATAATATCAAGCTGAAGTTAGTGAAAGGAGACTGTGCATTGAAAATCTTGCAAGATTATAGGGCAGACAACTTCAATTAAAGCAGTGTGCATTTATAATTTCCCAACACAACAAGAGAACTCACCACCAACTAGAAGCTAGTAATCAGAAATAAGAGAGCTATTTTTAGGCAAATTTCCTACTAATTAGAGATGTGAACCCTTTTCTCCTGTCCCGCTGGTTTGCTCACTATGGAACCCTCTACCCTCCTCTCTCATCCCTGTCTGTTACAGACTCAAGGATCCTGCTCTCTCTCTTTCCTGTATGGTAGAAACGTTTCTGTGCTGTGCAAGTTAACACTTAATGGTACACTGTTTTGTGCTAATCTCTAATTGTTTTAAGTATGCTGTATACTCTCTTCTCAACCAGATTGCAGTCCCTGGGGACAGGACCACGTGTCATATTTCTTTGATAATGCTTTTTATGCTAAACATGGTGGTACTAAGTAACGTCTTACTGGCAAATCTAAAAATTGCTGTTGGTTTCGTACAACTGTGACCAGAGCTCAAAGAAAAATCACTTCATGTCTGTGTGGGGTAGAAGGAACAGTCACTGGGCACTAATGTTTTCAAATTTATTCAGTTACGACGGACACAGATCTACTCAGGTTGGCTTAGCTTAGATAGGTATCTATGGCAAGCAGAAAGGATGATTTCACGGAACCCAGCAGCAGACTGGTAATTAAGACGGCGCGGGACTGAACCTGGGAACTGGAATGTCAGAAACCAGAGTCTTTTCCTAGAAGCCAGCCCGGTCTCCCTTCTTTCCATTTCTCCATCCATCTGCTTGTACCTCACTGTGTAAGCAGAGTCATGGCTCCTCCAGTGTCAACCTCCCATGGCCTTACAAGACCAGTGCCCATGAGTAATTGACCCAGCCTTCACATTTCATTTCCAGATTTCTGACCGAAAAATACAGTTGGCTTGTAATGGACCAGATAGTAATCCCTGGCTCAATCAGCTATCCTGGATAACAGGGGCCATGTATTTTAATATCCATTCTCAGCAGGGTTGGAGAACAGCTCTCAAAGAAGAGGAAAGACAGAAGATAAGCAACTTGATTGATGCAACAACCACAGTTAAAATCCATCGGAAATAGCAACACAAACTTTTATGGGTGTCTTCCCAGCTCATAAACCCTTTCCTCTGAGAATTGTACCCCTAATCTAGTGAGGTGGACCTAAAAGACACATTTGCAGTAAATGACACTATACCTCTGGCCAGCTAACCAAACCAGGGTGTTAATTCTTTCCAAGGCCAGATAAACTGGTTTTCTCCTGGAAAATTTGATTGGAGGCCAAGAAACTGCCCTAATCTGGTCTGTAGAGAGGAAAGGCTGTCAACTCACAGCTGTTTCAGGACTGTCCTTCCCTATTCTCTTCCCAGGGAAGTAAAGAGAGATAGTCTGCCATGAGAGAGGAATGTGAAGCTGGTGCCCTTCAGGAAGCGGGGCTGAGACGAGGGAGCAAGCTCTGCCTGGTTCTTCAGGACTGCATACTTCCTGCTTTAGAAGCCCAACTACTTTACTGTCCTTGAATTCTGTGAGACATCCCTACATTCTTCTTTGCTTAGGTTAGCTTGAGTTGGTGTCTGTTATTTGCAACCTAAATAGCTGTAACTGAGACATCCAGATTAAAAGTACTACGAAAGAGTCTTTCCTACACTTGGCCATTGAGACAAGTAAATCATAGTGAGGCCAATGTTTTGTTGCCATGAAAAGCTTCTAAATTTATCTTGTAGACTCACATATCTGTGTGGCTATATAGTACATCTGTTGGTGACTCATGAGGATTAAATTGTATGGGAGGCCTGTTACCTGATTCTCAGTTGGGTGTTATATGATTTCTTAAAAGGGAACAATTTAGGAAGAAAAATTGGCCTTGAAATTTTTTATCACTCAACATGTCTCTTCTTATAACTGAGGCTTGTTACTATTTTCAAAGCACATTTTACACAATTCTCTCATTTGACATTCCCAAGAATCCTCTGAGGAAATATTATGATATCATTCTTATTTCATATATGGAGAAACTGAAGCGCAAAGATATTAGGTGATGTGTTCAGTATCAGCAATCCAGTGCGGATACAACACAGACTCAAAATCAGTGTTCCTTATATACTCTGACCCACATTTGGTCTTTGTCTTCCTTTAGCTATATTTTAAAAAATACTTCTTTTGTTTTGTTTTCCCTTTAAAAACTCCCTTTCTATTGAAGTATAAAATGGGCACCGAAGAGTGCACAAATCGTAAGTGAACAGCTCACTGAATCACCACCAAGTGAGCACACCACGTATCTGTTGCCCACGGAGCATGAAACTGGGTATGGCTGGATCCCAACATACCCCTTCTCCCCCGCCTCCACCGCTATTCTCTCCCCCTCCTGCTCCCAATGACTCTGTTGGCTTTTAACACCATAGACTTGCCTGTTTTCAAACTTTATATAAATAGAATCGTGCAGTATACATACTTTTGTGTTCAGCTTCTATTACCTGTGTGAGATTTATCAACTTTGTTGTAACCGTGGTTCGTTCATTTCTATTCCTGCATAGTATTCCATTTTATGAATATACCGCAGTTCATGCATCTGTTCTATTATCTACAGATGTCGGGATCGTTTATAGCTTGAGGTCATAATGAATGATGCTGCCATGAGCGTTCATTAGCACGTCTCCTGGTTTACCACATGTCTGTTCTATTTAGTAAACACCTGGGAATGAAATCGCTATGTCCAATGTTCTGATTTAATAGCTACCACAAGGCAGTTTTCCATGTGTATGTGTCCATTTACTCTCCCACGCAACTGGTATTGGAAAATTTTGCCTTCTTCATATCCTCATTAAACCCTTGTTATTTTCTGTTTTTAATTTTGATGAATCCGGTGAGAGTGTAATGGTATATAGATTGTTGTGATTTTAATTTGCTTTTCCCTGATAACTAATGAGTTGAGCACATTTTTATGTTTACTGGCTGTTTGGATATCCTCTTTTGTGAAGAGCCTGTTCAAGTATTTTTCCACTTTTCTAGTGATGTGAACGAATTCCTTACATATCCTGAGAAATGTGCATTACCTTTTGTAATACACATTGTGACTATCTTCTCCCCTCTGTGGTTTGCATTTTCGGCCTTGAATTTTTGAGAGAAATCGTAGTTTCTTATTTGCCTTTTTTCTGTTTCATTTAAAAATATAATGATTTTAATTATTTGGGATAAAATCCAATGAAACAGGATGCTCAAATGGCACTTTTCCCTCCATTTTGAACAAGCCCCCAGAGCTGAAACTAACACTGTGGTTGACCAGTACTCCCAAGTCACTCTGGGTCTGCCAGGAACATACAAATATTTTTGGCTTTCATGAACCCATCATTGACCTCGAAAGTACACAGAAGCTGAGGTAGAAAAGAGGGGGGGAGGGTTTCTTTGGAAAAGTGCCCCCCACCCCCACTCCACAGAGGGTCAGGGAGGAGTGTGTGCTCCTTGTCAGCTCAAGCCAAATGAGAGGCACCTTCAGAAGACCTTCCAGAATCTGTCCCCTGGGGTTCAGGAAGAAGGACATGGGTTTTATCTTCTCCAGATATGAAGGCTGGGGAGTTTGGCTGAAGCTTGACCTGCTTGCAGGGCCACACTAGGTATAAACTTGACTTTCACTTACAGGCAGCAAAGGGGATAACTTCCCAGGGAACAAAGAGGAATCCATAAAAAGCATTGGCCTGCGATCATCTGAAAGGGAGTTTTGCCTCCGACCTCCCAAGAGGTGAAAGAAACACCAGAAGCCCAGGTCTGAAGGAGTTTCCAAAAGCTGACAGCCAGAGCTTTGTCTACATCAGGAAGCTAGAGTCGGGGTGTGTGGAGGGAGAGGGGGCACTTCTGAGAAGAAAAATCTAGAAACGGTCGGCTTTGGACAGCCTCCATACCTAGAGGGCACTGACGCAAGATGACATAGTACCAGGCATACAGGACTGGTTCCTTTTCCCCTAGTCCTCCCCCTCCCCCCCACCCCCACCCCCTGGCTGCCGTCACAGGGTACAGAGGTCAGAAACAGCCCTAAGAAGTGGGAGAGGCCTGGGAGAGGAGGGAAGCAGCTGACAAGGCACCTCCCCCAGCTCAGGCTTGGAAGCCTGAAGCAGGCCTGAGCTGGGGAAGTGGAGAGGGTTTAGCTTTGAACACGTCTGGAATTTTGAAATTGTCCTTGACGGGACTGGAGTTATGTGATTATAAGCCTTGACTGGACTCTCCTTCAAATTCTCCCCTCAGCTGTTTCTATTCTGGTGCTTCATTCATCTGCCGCGTTTTCAACTCCAGTTATTGAAACTGTCATCTCCAGAAATCATTTGGCCCTTTCCATATCTGCTTAAGCGCTTTCATAGTCTTTTGTTCCTTGCTCATATTTTCAAGCCACTCTTTTATCTCTTTAAACATTTTAAACACATATTACTTTGGGGCCTGGCTAGTGCAATCTCTGGTATCTTTTTAGATCTTATTCCTCTGTTTGTTTCTGCTAGTTCTTGCTCCCAGTGCCTTATTTCCTTGAGTTTTAGATCTTTCACTATGAGCTGAATCATTGGCCTTGGCATTTTGTCTGTGGAATTTCTTTGAGGTCCAGGTTGAAACTGCAGTCCTCCTGCCTGTTGCCTGGGAGAACCACCAACCTGAGACCACTTCAAGTTCAATGATCATTTGAGGTTTTCATAGGGAGAATGCTCTTGGACTGAAAATCCATTTGGAGGCCAGCTTGTTGTTATAAACGCTCAGGGGAGATTTTTTATCTTATTGTCCTTACCTAGGGTCAAGTTTAAGAGAGATCAGTTTTCTTGTTGTCCACTTCTGAGTGATGTGTATTTCTCTTTCAGATCTTTGGGGTCCCAGTTTTACGGCGATCTCTCATAGACTCTCTCTACTTGGGTAAGCCCTAGGCATTCTCTCTTGTCCCCCAAACTGTGCAGACATCAAAGTGGAAGCTCAAGGTCACCAGAGTCCTTTAGAAACATTAGGGCTTAGCCAGCTTTGTTGCTCACTTTGTCTCTTAGAATTTTTGCTTCCACTTCATTTTAGGCCTTGTCGGTTTCCTTGTAACATGCCAGTGAGCAACACACTTAAATATATATTTTTTCATTAATTCATTCAAGGAAAAACTCCAAGTGGGGGTTCACCAAACCTCTGATAGCCTTTGTCTGCTCACAAACCTGTGTCACTTTCCTCCTGGGCACACACACTTCTAAAAGTCTAGACAAGACCCCTTTACATTTGAAGGAAACCAAAGGACTTTGTTATCTGGGAGTAACTGGATATAATGCCTAAGATTTCTCCCAGGTAGGGACATTTACCTGAAACTGTTGATGATGAATGGGATCACTTTCCTATTTGTACATTGCTGAGCTTAGCTCCTTCACAAAACTGATCACACACTCTTCACAATTAGGTAACTAGCTATATATACCTTTAACATTTCTAAATAAACATTAAGAAATTGGAGGTGGTGCTTCTTAGCTATTGAAGTATTCTGTCAGCGGAGTGTGAGTTTGAGGCCGCAATGAAATATAGCACTCATCAACATATATTTAATACAAGTAAAAGTTTGTAGCAGTGTGGCCAAACCAGCCCCCCCCAAACAGAACCATCGAGCTGGGGGTATGTCCAGACTGCAGCTTTTCTAATATCTACAGTCCCTCTCAGTTTCACAGGTAGTCCCAGGATTGGGGGTTTACCGAGCCTTTTATAGCCTCTGTGGGGGAGAATGTCCACTCGGCAGGTCTTTATCATTTTGCTCCTAGACTGTACAACCTAGACTTCCTTACAGATACACGCGGTCTGAGTCCTGGTCAGCGGAACGTGGGCAAGAGCGCTATGCCGCACTTTGAGCCTGGCCCATGAAACTCTCCTGCGTAGCTATTGGCCAGCGTGCTTGCCCCTGCTTCTCTCCAACAGAGGTAGTGGGAGTTGTCTCTTTCCGTCTGCTGAGCCTCTGCTCATTCAGACCATCAGCAGGGTAGGCTGAGGTGGCAGAGAGATACAGGATACATGAACATTGCATAACCCAGAATTCAAGTGGTCCGTCCACTGTGCTGGCACCTTATTTTAACTCTAGTTACCTGCCTCATTCTCTCTTCTCTTGCTTCTTGCTGTGTGTTTAAAATTGATTCAAATAACCATATGATTCGAAAACTGAAACCAAAACCGTGAGTGATTTTTTCTTTTGCCACTGAAACAAAGGACTCCAAAGCCCCAGAAGAGGGCAGACCACGAGATGGAAGAAATCTGGGAACCTGAGTTTACTCAATGGAAGGCCATTTGCCAAACATCAATTAGGAATCACATTACACCTATTGAGATTCTAGAAATTTTTTGTTACTGTAGCTATTATATTAACAAATACAGTCCAAGGCACCCTGAAATTCCAGCAGAATGACCTAATGTTGTTGTAAAATCTAGGTCATCTGGATCCAGCAGGTGAGATTTAGGTATACTGTTTTATTCTCTCCCTAGTTCCATAGTGCTGCATTGTCCACAGGGCTGTGATAATGACTAAACATCACGATTAGCATATTCTCATTGCAACTAGGTAGCAATGGTTAGTCCATGGCTGAGTATAGGGTCAATCTGTGAGGCCTAGGAGGGACTGAACTAAATAAGCCTCGCCAGCGCCCACCAGTTACACATATTGATAAACAATGTTTTTTACATGTAACCCAGATAACTCTGCAGGTCCCATAGCTATATGGCTTTTATGTGGTGTACCACATTCAGTAAAACAATACTCTGACTTAAGAAACCCTCAAGATAACGCCAGTCTTTTCCCTGGTGAGGCAGGGATTTTATACAATGTTTTCTCACATTATGGGGGTCAGGGTGCTTGGAAAACAACAGAAGCCATTTCTGGCTAACTCAAGGAAAAAAACCACCTAATTTATAAAGTCTAGATTACATACTCAAAAAGAAAAAAATTCTGGTGAACCATAGTCAATACATTGGCGAGAATTCCAGAAAGGTAGGCAGATATGACCTCCAAGACCACAACAGGATAGGTGCTTGTCTTCAAAGTGTCACCCCGTGGGTTACTTACTAACCAGGAAGAGGAAAAGCTACTTTTACAAAGGAGGAGTCTGGCAAACACCACCTTAATTAAGCAATCTATTTAATATCACTAATAATGGGACAGATCGCTATTATATGTCTCTGGAAGTGATACCGGAAGGGCACAGCATCATCTGTGTGGTACATTTGTGAAAATACTAGCCCAAAACCAATCGGGGGAAACAATCAGGCATTTCCAAACTGTGAGACTTATACAAAACAACTTGCTGGTAATCTTTAAAATTATCAGCATCTTAAAAAAAACAAAGAATGCAAAGGACTTTCCTAAATTAAAGTAGACTAGAAAGACATGAACCTTGATTATATTCTAACTTGGAAAAAAAACTTTAAAAAAGCATTTGGAGAACAATTTAAAATTTCTGAATATGTATTAGATAATACACTGTAGCAATGTTAAATTTCTGGAGTGAGATACTATTGTGGTTATATAGCAGAATGTTCATAGTAGATATACACTAACTATTTAGAGATAAAGTTTCATGATATCTATACCGTACTTTCAAGATTAAGCAAGAAAAAAAAAAGATAAATAGGTAGGTAGATAGACACAGAGAAAGCAAGCAAATGTCACAAAAGTTAACGATAGGTGAACCTAGGTGAGGCTATATGGATGCTCATTGTACTATTTTTTTCAATATTTTTAGGTTTGACATTTCCAGAATGAAAACTTTGGAAAGCTTTTTAAAAAATCGGTAGTACTTCTACATTGTGCCTAGGAATTTACAGTAAAGGTGTGGGCAATGAATTATGCCGGGATGGATCTGTGGGCAACCACTATGTCAAATGTTTCACATGAGCCTCTGGCAGAACATGTAGCAGTTAGGGTGTAATTCAGTAAAAAGTCTTTAAAATAAGAGAGAAAGAAAATTACCAAAGGTCACACGGCTTACCAGTGAGTGGCAGAGCTGGGAGACCAACTCCCGCTCACGCTTTTTTCCTGTCTGGGCAGCAAAAGAGCCAGAAGCTGGCTGTGCTCTGAAATCAAATACCCCACTTCTCAACTTTGCAGAAGGCCAACATTGAAAATAATTTCTAAATAACTGTTAAATGCTAAAGATGGCTACAAAATAAAAGGAAAAAGAATGCTTTAAAAATACTGTTCTATTAAGCCAAGCTACAGAGTATGCCTGGGATTTGTAAGAGGATTTGAGAAATTTAATACAACAGTTACTTAAACACAAGAGAACAAGAAGCTCTTTGATATGGATTTAACAAGAGTTTAGAAACAGTTAGGAAAGCCTCACTTCTAGGTACTCTAATTAAGGTGTTGGATTTGTCAGAGGAAATTAATTGAAGTGGAGAAATATACTGAAAAATAATACGATTTTATAAAAGTCACTAAGTCTTATAACAATAGACCTTAGCATTTTCCTCCCAGTCTTTCTTTTTTTTCCGCTCTAGTCTTTCAAAATTCTGTTCTTGGACCTTTTCTCCTCTTTGCTCTTTTTCAGAGAACTCATCTGCTCGCCTCCCTTTAACCAATAACTCAAAGCAAATGTCTCCTAAAATCTACGTCTCTGGTCTTAGCCTCTTGCTAGGCTTCACAAATACTTTTTCAACTGCCTCTGGAATTATGTTAAGGCATCCAGTTAACATCTCATACACAAAACAAATTCGGCATTTCCCCTTAAACTTTCTTACTTCTTCTGTCCTCCTTACCTTTCTGTTCCTGATATCATCATTTTCCTAGTTATCTGCTTTAAATCTTGGAGCTTTTTTAAAAATCCTGCTTCCTTCTCTGCCTTATAGATTCAGTCACTTACAAAATTCTGTGTATTCTACTTCCACAGTGCCACCCGTGTCTGCACCACTCTTTTCCCTCTTTGTATCTTTTCTAATCACTGCTAACCCAGAGTTTCTCAAGCAGGATACTATGGACATTTTGGACAGAATAATTATTTGCTGTAGGGGCTGTCCTGTGTATTGTAGGGTGTTTAGCAGTATCCCTTGGCCTCTACCCACCAATCCCAATAATACCCCCTCATTTATGAAAATCAAAAATGTTTCTAGACATTGCCCTGACCGGTATGGCTCAGTGGGTTGGGCATCATTCTGCAAACCGAAAGGTCACCAGTTCGATTCCCAGTCAGGGCACATGCCTGGGTTGTAGGCCAGGTCTCTGGTTGGGGGCGTGCGAGAAGCGGCCAACTGATGTTTCTCTTGCACATCAATGTTTCTCTTGCTCCCTTTCTCCCTCCCTTACCCTCTCTCTAAGAAGAAATAAATAAAATCTTAAAAAAAAAAGTTTCCAGATATTGCCAAATGTCCCTGGAGGGGCAAAATCATCTTCAGTTGAGAACCACTGCTCTAATCTAAATGGTCGTCACCACTTCCTTTAGAAACATCTTCCCGCCCACTAGGAGTCCCACCGCCGATTCATTCCAGACATAGGTACTGATTTACCCTTCTTAAGGTTTGGCTGTGATCATATTATTCCCCTGCCCATAAACTTTCAGTGGCTCCCTACTGCCTAGACAGCAATGCTAATATTCATCAGCTTAGCATCTGAGCCTGCCTACTTTATGGCCCTAACTTACATCTCCATTATGTTTTCCACTGTTATTCTCTTGCTTCAGCTTTGTGACCTCTGAAACTTTGCTTATGAGATTTATTCATTCATTGTTTATTCATTCAGCAAACGTTTATTGAGAAACTGTTAAGTATTAGGTACTGTGTTGGGCACTGAAGCTATAAGTGAAACACAGCCTCATCCCTCAAGGAGTTTAGCGTCCAGGGGTAGATTAACCCTGGTCCGGATACCCGTTGTTACAGCCCGCCTGGCATGCCCTTCCACTTCCAGATACACAGTCTGTTTTTGTTGTGAGGGACCATTTCCGTGAGGTTGATTCACAATTCTAGGGATGAGGAAACAGAGGCTTGCAAAAGTTGGTAAGGAAATTTAGACTTGGGGGAAGTTCAATGTACTTTCCAAATGTGCTTTAGCATTTTAACTTCAGAGTCTACATCCTGGATCACTACGCTGCCCTGGTTTTCCATTACTTAAAACAGAGGATTAATGTCATGATTGGAACCTGCTGGGTCTCAATGTAAGAAACGTCCAAACCTGTAGAGAATTTATTATAAAAATTTATTTGAGCCAAACTGACAACATACACTGGGGAGCAAGGTCTCAAATTCTCCAGATATTAACAGTTTTTCAGTTTCTTTTATGCATCTGAAATGCATAAGGAGCAGCACAAAGGCGGTGAGAGTAAACAAGGTGGGACCGGATTACAGGGTAGTTAACAAGATTATGTGCTCTCCTGAGGATTAACAATTGAGGGGTATTCCTTCTGGTGCTTCAAAGGTGTATTGTCCTAGATGTACAAGAACAATGGACAGGGCTGGCTACAAACCTTTCAGTAAAGAAGTTATGTTCCTGGGCGTGACCAGCCACCATGACCTGCCCAGTTAGGAATTTATGATCAGATCACATTGTGAGGTTACTGTCCACAGAATCTCCTTTTTCCTCCACATGGGCATCAGCACCTGAGCTGCCAGATAGCTCAGATCATGCTTGTGCTACGAAAGCATAATTACAAAGAAAATCACCTCTCAACCCAGAGAAGTTATCCACACTGGTAGAAAAGTGGAAATTTTTAAATTTAAATAAGCATTAAACCCAAAATGCATGGACAG
This sequence comes from Macrotus californicus, assembly GCA_007922815.1. Classification (NCBI taxonomy): domain Eukaryota; kingdom Metazoa; phylum Chordata; class Mammalia; order Chiroptera; family Phyllostomidae; genus Macrotus; species Macrotus californicus. Next base: position 17,681 of record VMDR010010061.1, on the reverse strand, counting down.
AAATGAACCTTCCCCTTCTTTACAGCTTCCTGGATACAACCTGCTCAATCCATTACATAGGTTTTGCAATTTAGAATCAGGTGACCACTTAAGACCTAACTCCTCCCAGGAAACTGGGAGACTGGGTTTGATCTTCCTTGGTGATTACACTTCAAAGAGATGGCTCCCAGGCCCTCAAGGAGGAAACATTCCTGAGTTATGAGACAGGCCAGAAGCTTATTTAGCCATTAAAAAGACTTACATACATTTGAAAAGGTCAGAGAAAGAAATTCAGAAAGAGAAAGGACAAGAGTGGAGTCTTGTGGCTCATTTTTAGCTGGCAGAAAATGTGGATTTGCCCTCACATTTGTTCAAGCATTTAAGAAAACCAGTATATATTCTTGGACTGACTTTACACACTACAACTTTGTTCCATTTACTTATTTTTATGTTGCTTTGTAAATCTTTTCAAGTCCTTTTCTTGGGTTGATACAAACTCAGTTTATAGAAACTCACAATTCCTTTGCCAAGAAGGATTCAGTAAATGTTGTGAAATGATTGACAACTTTCTGTTCCAAGAACTTGGAAGCAACTAACTGTTAAGCTGTTGAGGTTCAGTCAATTGACAACCAGACCAGTGCAGGTAGGAGCCACATCCTGGGGAACAAAGACAGCAGTTGAGTGTCTGCCTCTTAGAGAACAGTAATGTTCCAAGCAGTGTGTGAATAGAGGATGTCCTCAAGTCTACCTTAATACCGGCTCCCAAGAAAACTGGATACATCTTGAAGAATACTTAGAAAATTATCCATCTCCCCTCCCCAACTTTTTTTTTTTCAGGCAGGTCTACTCTTAGGGGAAGTATAAATATTTTTTAAAATGCTCTGATTGGGATTAATAATTGACAACCCCTCCCCCCCAACAGCATTCATTCTGAACAAATGAATGGAAAGCCACTTACATGGGTAAATAACACACAGTGAAAAAAGTAAAATTTGGGGGTCTCAGAGACCTGAGGCTCTGTGTGAGGTTAACCTTTGTTAAAAAATAAACAGGCATATTAAAACTTTAAGAGTTTATTTGAGCCCTCCCCACCCCCAAAATGATTGAAATCAGGCAGCACCAAACTGGAAGTGGTTAGGAATACAACTGGAGGAGGAGCTTTGATAGAGAAAAGGAGAAGGCAAAGTAAGTATTGATTGGCTGTCTAAGATAGCTTTTTGTGATTGGTGGTCCTTGAGTCTCAATTTTGTAACCTGCAGTTATTTACAGACTTAGATCTTGGTTTGCTCCATAGACCACCACAGCATTAGAGCCACCTCAGTCTAATGGCCTCCTTGTGTAATTAATGTCACATCTTTCTTTCTTTTTAATTGTCACATCTTTTAAGTTAACCTTAGAGGTTGGCATTAGATTGTAGTTTAGTGGTTTGATTTGAATAGTCTTTAGAACTTCCCAGACTCCTGTGTTCAAATGTAAATATTGTTAGCAGGGATCTCAATTTAAGCCTTTATCAATGAAGCCTTCTTTAACTTTCTACACTCAGTTAAAGCTTTACTGAAGGGTTGAAATGTCCTCACGTGACTGGGAGTGTGGGGAGGCTACAGTAAATCTGGCAGTTCTGGGGGGAAAACAACCACTCTGAAGGAAACCAGATTGCCTGCCAAAGACAAATTTCAGCTACCTCTGTTTTGTTGAGGGCCCGACCTAAGGTCCGAATGGGCTGACCCAGGCAGTGGTTCCAAGGTTACCTCTAGGTTAAATTTCGGTGAAAATGAAACTGGTTTTCTGCACCTCTCAGAGCGTCTGCGTTGATTTCTCCCTCCCCTCAAAGTCCCTAGGCCCCTGAAGCTGCTCCTTCTCCCTGACTTGCTACCCTGGCTGACTCTCCAGTACAGGGCCATGCAAGACCTGATTCTTCCACTTCCTACCTTTCTACTTCTCTTTTTCCCCACATCATAACTTACTTATTTATTTACTCAAGGATCTAATAAGTCAGGAGCTAAATGGAGCCCTTAAGAGGGTCAAGACCTAGTTTTACCGATTGCTTCTCCAGTACCCTAATATATTGGGGCTATACAATGGTGATTTTCAAGTAGATGGATGCCAGATAATATTAATATATGTTCATGGAAGGCACTAGCTTAAAGTTATTTCCCTATTGGTGGCCAATAATATGGAGGGAAATATTAGGGGGAAGGTAGGCCTTCTGTTCCTCATGTCTCCTTTCAGGAGAACTACAGTTCCATTTGTAACAGCATCCCTGATTGTTCCAGGGCTGAAGGTGACTTGGCCACTGTCTGAAAGTGAATAAAAAAGGAAAAGCATTAAAGGCCCCCTGAGGTTTCCCATTAGGCAGGGGGAAGGGAAGTCTGGTGGGAAGGCCCACAGAATAATGAAAGAGGCATTGCTCCAAAACTCAGCCCAGTCAAGTACCCTGGGCAACCTGATTCCCCCACACGCTTTCAGTTTAGCTGTGTTACTGAAAATACATTAAAAGGAACATAAATCTTCAAATATGTGCTTACTTACAATGAACCATAATTTGACCCATGATACTCTCATCACAAGAAATGTAAATGGTTAGGCTGAATATGTGCTTACAGAAACTTAAATAGAATTTGGCCCATAATACTCTTAGGGCCTTGTATCTCACAGAATGTCCTAGATATACTCTGATCTTATTTCTAATAGCTGAATGAGCTAATCCCCATAAAGCCACATGGATACTTCACTGAGATGTAGTACAAGGAAGAATTAGGATGTTCTCCTGGGCAACTGCAATAAGCTACCTGCTGAGTCACTGAGCTGATCTATTTTTAATCCAATGAGCAAAACTTCTATTTGGTGTGACCTTATGTGAATGATAGCTTCTATAGAGCTTGTTAAAACTATCCCCTCCAAGAAATTGAGGAAATATTCATTTTCATTACTCCCTGACAAAATAATTATGCTGCTTATTCAGCTGGACATGAATCTTTTATTGTAACTAGAAATCCAGTCAGTGCTACCTTAATAAAGACAGGCAGCCAAGTTGTAAAAACAAAACACAATGAAAAAGCTTGGTAAAACTAAATTTCTATTTTTCTTTGAGAATTCATCTTAAAGTCATAATTACTAGAAATGCATTAGTCATGGTGAAAATATTTCTGTACTGGTACAGAAAAATGAAACTGGCTAAGGTCACCATGTGATGCTGTTTCAGATAGTTCCAAACTAGATAAACAACTGGTTTTGTTATGGACAGAAAACGTCCCATCAGCTCTGACTGGCGTGCTTCAGTTGGTTGGGCGTTGTCTCGAAAAGCGAAGGGTCACCAGTTCAGTTCCCCGTCAGGCACGTGCCTGGGTTGCAGGCCTGGTCCCCAGTTGGGGTATGTGCAAGAGGCACCTGATCAATGTTTCTTTCCTTCTCTTTCTCCCCCCATTGCCCTCTAAAAATCAACCAATCAATCAATCACTGTTTAACTGAAATTCAAATTTAACTGATGTCCTGTATTTTTATTTGGGAAAACCAGCAACCCTATCTGCTTCTAGACTTCGTGCTATGTGAAAACATTAAAATCTTATTTGGATAAGAGACTACTGTAGTAAGGTTTCTGTTATAGGCAGCTAGAAGTCAAGCCCTAACTGATACACATTTTTAAAACATTTATTTGTTTTAATTTAGATTTTTTTCTAAAGCCCTGACTTTTAGGTTGACTATTTGGAATGATGAGTCTCGTAATATCTTCATTCTCAGAAAATGCAATCCAGATATGGCAATTGTTTAATTCACTAAAGAAGGAGGCCCTTAGACTGAGGGGGTTCTAATGCCTTAGTAGGCATTATGTGAGCCAACTCAAGCTCGTAAATGCTTCAAGGTTAAGAAATCAAACCCTAAAGACAACCAGTCACAAGCAGCCACCTAGGCTTTGCAAAATAAACCAATTGTTTATTTAAGCTGTAGCCCATCAAATAATTTCCTTGCTCTGCTTCTGCCTTTTCTTTATAAAATCTTTTCCCAGCTCCTGGGGGTGGAGCACTTTCCAGTTTGGTGCTCCTGATCTGAATTGACTTTTTGCTCAAATAAACTCTTAAGATTTTTGATAAGCTTCAATTTATCTTTTAGCAGTTCAAGTAATTGCTCGTGTCTTCTACCAGCAGTTGGCTCTTGAAATTTAATAGCATTAGTAAGCAGAATTCAAGTATGTGTATATGATTCCCAAAGTAGAGAGGCATAAAGATTAAAGGCATAACCTCAACATCAAAAAAACTACATACATGAAATATGTTAGTAAACTGAAAGAAAACCATTACTTATTTCTAGATTTACTTATATTCTTTTACTATAGTTATAATGCCAAATAACTCAAATTATTAAAGGCAAACTGACTAGTTCGATTAAATTATTGACTACTGTATCACTATGCATAAAAAGTTTGGAGCATAAAGAAGGGGAAAATAGTGGAAAAAATGGAAAAGAGTAACAATCTTTTGAAGGAAATAAAACGTATATGAGTCAGATATTGAAGGATGAAACATGGACGAATAATACAGGATGGGACAAAAGTAGATTTACAGTTTGTATAGAAAATAATACAATAATTAATAAATAATAATATAAGAATACATTTTGTTTTGTATACTCATAACTGTGAACCTACTTTTGCCTCACCCTGTATAAAAAGATAAATTGCAGTTAAAGTGAAATATAAAAAAAAAAATCACCCAAATGTGCAATGAACATAACGGACTGTTGGGACAGAAGTTATTTGGGAAGATTTCATGGAGGAGGTGGGACTTGTGGTGGGCCTTAGATTTGCCTCATTTACATCTATGATCTCTGCATAACATCTGATAAAAACCTATACAACTGGTGTGACCACTTCGAAAGCCACCCATAAAAGGTGTAGTGTTTAGAGCGAGAGAGTGAATTCTATTTCTCCTCTCTTATTCTGCCCAGTTTCCCATGTCTTTCCACAAAGAGTGACATTGTTCAGAGCAGAACTGTAGATAGAGTATTTTTCTTTTCGCCTCTCAAGCTGACGCTAGTTTGAAAGCATTTGGTATGATCACTGGAATTTCTTCTCAGAAGTAAAAGGGGTCTTGTAACACTATTCTTGGGGGATGAAATGCACTCTACTGCAGGAGCCAGAAACCTGGGTTCCTGTCCCAGCTTTTGTGTGGCTTTAGGTCAGTCACCTCTCGCTCTGGGGTTTCAGTTTCCCCTCCTATAAAATTCTCTCTCTAACATGGTTTTCTCATGCTTAATTTTTTGGGAAAACAACTTTATTGAGAAATAATTCACCTTCCCTATAATTCATCAACTTAAAGGGCACTACTATTCAATGGTTTTTAGTATATTCAAAGTTGTGCAACCATCATTTTAGAAGAAAAAAACAGTCGTTTTAGAACAGTTTTATCATCTCAAGAAGAAACCTCTTATCCTTTAACTATCATCCCCTTATAGCCACATACTCTTCACTCCCCATCCCCCCCAACCACTCATTAACGTATGAGTGAATTATATAATGTGTGATCTTTTGTGATTGACTTCTTTCAGTTAACCTTATGTTTTCAAGGCTCATCCATGTTGAAGTTTCATTCATTCCTTTTTTGTACTTCATTCCTTTTATTCTTTTTAGATTTTATTTATTTATGTTTAGAGAGACAGAAAGGAAGGGAGAAAGAGAGGCCGATGAACATCCATGTGCAAGAGATACATTGATTGGTTGCCTCTCACATGTCCCCAAACTGGGGATTCAGCCCACAACCCAGGCATGTGTGCTCTAACTGGGAATTGAACTGGTGACCTTCTGGTTTGCAGGTGGGTGCTCAATCCATTGACTCACACCAGCCAGGGCCTTCATTCCTTTTTTATAGCGACATAATTTTCCATAGTATGGATATACTACATTTTTTAAAATTCTCATCTGAGAATATTTTTTTCATTGCTTTTAGAGAGAGGAAGGAAGAGAGAGAAACATCAATCAGTTTGCTTCTGCATGCACTCTGTCGGGAGGTTGAACCTGAAACTAGATGTGCTCTGACTGGGACTCGAACCTGCAAACTTTCAATTATGGAACAATGCTCCTACCAGTTGAGCCACACCGGCCAGGGTTGGATATACCATTTTTGTGCATCTATTGTCTATCTGGTGGTGAACATTTGGGTCGTTTTCATTTTTTTGCTATTATGAATAATGCTACTATAAGCATTCATACACAAGTTTCTGTGTAGACATATATTTCCATTTAGGGGAGTATATACATAGATGTGCAATTTCTGGATCATACATTAACTCTATATTTAATTGTCTGAGGAACTGCCAGACTGTTTTCCAAAGTAACCGGATATTTTGCAGACCTACCAGCACTGTATGAAGGTTCTGATTTTTCTTCATCCTTACCAATACTTGCTATTTTCTGACTTTTGAAAAGATTTTATTTTTATTTACTTATTTATTTTTAGACAGAGGGGAAGGGAGGGAGAAAGAGAGGGAAAAAAACACTGACGTAAGAGAGAAACATTGATTGGTTGCCTCTCACATGCCCCCATCCGGGGACCTAGCCCACAACCCAGGCATGTGCTTTGATCGGGAATCGGGAATCAAACTGGTGACCTTTTGGTTGGCTGGCTGACACCCAACTCTCTGAGCCACACAAGTCAGGGCTATTTTCTGACTTTTAGATTTCTAGCCATACTACTACTCAGTGAAGTGGCATCTTTTTGTAGTTTTGATTTGCATTTCCCCGATGACTAATGATGTTGAGCATCTTTTCATATTCTTATTGGCCATTTGCACATCTTCTTTGGAGAAATGTCTATTCATATCCTTTCATATTAATGAAATTTTAGATAATAAGTAGCAAGAGAGATGCTATTGTACTAATAGAACTACTAATACTTAAAAACAAAAATATAAATAACTAATCTAACTTTAAAGTCTCTAAACTTTTGACCCTAAGTTTTATTTTAAGCACATTTATTAGAAAAGCTAAATTAGTACTGAATACTTTGTTTACTCATTCTGTGATTTTTATAGTGTTAGTCTCTTAAATGGGTTTATATCTAGGGATCCATGATGGCAGTGAAGTAGGTGGAAGTTACACTCACCTCCTCCCAGGACCAAACTGGAATTACAACTAAATTATGGAAAAATCAATCTGAATAAACAAATGAAGGCTACCTGAACAGAAGTCTTATAATCAAGGATTTACAGAAGGAGACACTTTGAAACTGGTAGTTCAGAACAATGGTTACAAGGATGCTCTAGGAACTTAGTGAGAACTTCAACAAAAAGACAGCAAGCATAAAAAAGGATATAAAAAATTTTAGCCAGAAATAAAGAATATAATATCTGAAATAAAGAATACACTAGAAGGAATCAATAGCAAACTACATGAAGCAGAGGATTAAATCAGTGATTTAGAAGACAAGGTAGCAGGAAACACCCAATCAGGGCAGTAAAGAGAAAAAAGATTTTAAAAAATGAGAATAATTTAAGGGACCTCTGGGACAACATGAAGTGTAACAACATTTGTGTCATAGAGATATCAGAAGAAGAAGAGAAAAAAGGATTTAGAACACATTTGAAGAAATAATGGCTGAAAACTTTCCTAACCTGGTGAAGGAAAAAGACAAACAAGTCCAGGAAGCACAGAGAGTCCCAAACAAGATGCATCCAAAGAGGCCCACACCAAGACATGTCATAATTAAAATGGCAACGATTACAGACAAATAGAGAATCTTAAAAGCAGTAAGAGAAAGACAATTAGTTACCTAAATGGGAACTCTTATAAGACTGTCAGCTGACTTCTCAACAGAAACACTTCAAACCAGAAGGGACTGACATGAAATAGTGGAAGTGATGCAAAACAAGGAAAACCAAGTCTACTTTACTCAGCAAGGCTATCACTTAAAAATGCAGGAGAAATAAAAAGTTTCCAAGAAAAGAAAAAGCTAAAGGAGTTCATCATCACCAAACCAGCACTACAAAAAATGTTAAAGAAACTTCTTTAAGAAGAAAAAAGAAAAAATTAAAAAGAGAAAGATAGTTATAAGAATAAAATGGCAACAAATATGTACCTATCAATAATCACTTTAAATGTAAATGGAATAAGTGTTCCAATCAAAAGACATGGTGTGGATGAATGGATAAGACAACAAGACATATACATGCTGTCTACTAGAGACCACCTCAGAATGAGGGACAAAGACTCAAAGTGAAGGGATGGAAAAATGTATTGCACGCAAATGGAAACAAAAAATATTCTAGGGTAGCAATACTTATATCAGACAAATAGACTTTAAAACAAAGGCTATAATAACAGACAAAGAAGGACGTTACATAATGATAAAGTATTGATCCAACAAGAAGATACAACACTTGTTAATATTTATACATCCAACAGAGGAGCAGCTAATTATATAAAGCAAATCTTGATGGACATAAAGAGAGAGTTTGACAGTAATATAATCATAGTAGAGGAGTTTAATGCCCAACTCACATCAATGATCTTCCAGACAGAAAATCAACAAGGAAACAGTGACCTTAAATGACAATTAGACCAGATGGATTTTATTGATATTTTCAGAGTATTTCACCCCCAAACAGCAGAATATACATTCTTTTCAAGTACACATGGCACATTTTCTAAGATAGACCACATATTAGGATGCAAAAGAAGCCTCAATAAATTTAAGATTGAAGTCGTATAAAGCATCTTTCACTGATCACAATGATATGAAACTAAAAATCTAATTACAGGAAAAAAATGAAAAACACAGAAAAACATGGAAGCTAAATAACATGTTACTAAACAATGAAAAGATTAACAATGATATCAAGGAAAAAAACATCAAAAATTACCTGGAGACAAATGAAAATGAACACACAACAACCCAAAAATCTATGGGACACAGTGAAAGTAGTCCTAAGAGGGAAATTCATAGTATTACAGGCCTACCCAAAGGAAAAAAAATCAAATAATCTAACCTTACACCTAAAGGAACTAGAAAAAGAACAACACACAGCTGAGTGGAAGAAAGAAAATAATAAAGATTATAGCAGAAATAAATGAAATAGGAAGAAAAAAAGACAACTTGCTCATATCATTGAAAGCAAGACCTGGTTCTTTGAAAAAATATACAAGATTTATAAAATTTTAACCACACTTACAAAGAAAAAAAGAGAGGGCCCAAATAAATCAAATCAGAAATGAAAGAGTAGAAGTAACAACTGACACCACAGAAATACAAAGGATTGTAAGAAAATATTGTGAACAACTATATGCCAACAAATTGGACAATCTGGAAGAAATGGATTAATTCCCAGAAACATAATCTTCCAAAGTGAATAAAAAGAAAACAGAAAATCTGAACTGATCAATTACAATCAATGAAATTGAAGCAGGAGAAAAAACCTTCCAACAAACAAAAGTCCTGGAATAGAATGGCTTCACAGGTGAATTTACCAAACATTCAAAGAAGAACTAACACCTATCCTTTTCAAACTATCCCAACAATTTCAAGTGGAGATAAGCTATCCAAGATCATTTTATGAGGCCAGTATTACTCTAATTCCAAACTAGATAAAGACACTACAAAGAAAGAAAATTATAGACCAATATCGCTGATGAACACAGATGCTAAAATCCTCAACAAAGTATTAGCAAACCAGATCCAGCAACACATTAAAAAGATCATACACCATGATCAAGTGGGATTTATGCCAGGGGTGCAAGTTTGGTACAGTATCTGCAAATCTGTAAAGCTGATACACCACTTAAACAAAATGAAGGGCTACAAACACATGATTATATCAATAAATGCACAAAAAGCATTTGACAAAATCCAGCACCTATTTATGATAAAAACTCTCAGCAAAATGGGACTAGAGGGAACATACCTCAATGTAATAAAGGCCATATATGACAAACCCACAGCCAACATCATATCAACGGGCAAAAACTAGAAACATTTCCCTTAAGATTGGGAACAAGACAGGAATGTCCACTTTTACCACTCTTATTCAACATAGTACTGGAAGTCTTAGCCATGGCAATCAGACAAGAAGAGGAAATAAAAGGCATCCAAGTTGGAAACGAAGATGTAAAACTGTCACTATTTGCAGATGACATGATACTGTGTAAAGAGAACCCTAAAGACCCCACCAAAAAACTACCAGAACTGTTAAATGAATTTACTAAAGTAGCAGGATACAAAATTAATATTCAGAAATTGATTGCATTTATATACACCAATAATGAACTATCAGAAAAGGAAATTAAGAATGCAATCCCATTTATAGTTGCCTCAAAAAATACCTAGGAATAAACTTAACCAAGATGTAAAAGATCTGTATTCAGAAAATTATGATACACTGAAGAAAGAAATTGAAGATACTAATAAATGGAAGCACATACCGTGCCCATGAATAGTAAGAATTAGCATCATTAAACACCTGCCACACGGCGCTGAGTGTTCAGCAGTTTTTGACCAAAAATGGCGTGACCTCCGTGCCCCACCCTCCCTATTCTCCCAATCTCACCCTAAGCAACTTTTTTTGTTTCCCAGGATGAAAAAGGTTCTCAGAGGGAAACATTTTGCTGATGTGGAAGAGGTGAAACAAAAAACGGCAGAAACACTAAAAGGCATCAGTCTTAATGAGTTCAAAAACTGTTTTGAACAGTGGAAAAAACACTCGGTAGGACATTGCATCAAATGGAGAATACTTTGAAGGTGACTGAAGTTTAAACATGTAAGAATAAATACACTATTTTTAATAAATAAAGGATGGTTTTTTGGGTTCCCCCTTGTATACAATGGAATATTACTTAGCCATAGAAAAGAAGGAAATCTTGCCCTGCCTGGGGTGGCTCAGTGGATTGAGCACTGGCTTGCTAACCAAAGGGTCACTGGTTGGATTCCCAGTCAGGGCATATGCCTGGGTTTCGGGCCAGGTCCCCAGTTGGGGGCACGCAAGAGGCAACCACACCCTGGGGTTTCTCTCCCTCTCTTTCTCCCTCCCTTCCCCTCTTTCTAAAAATAAGTAAATAAAGTCTTTTTTTTGAAAGAAAGAAATCTTACCATTTGCACAGCATAGATAGATCTAGAGGGTATTATGCTAAGTGAAATAAATAAGTCAGTCAGAGAAAGACAAGTACCATACGATTTCACTTATATGTGGAATCTCAAGAACAAAATCAACAAAGCAGCAAAATTAAAACAGACTCATAGGTACAGAGAGCAGACTGATGGTTGCCAGAACTGAGGGGGTTGGGGGTCGGGTGAAAAAGGTGGAGGGATTAAGAAGAACAAATTGGTAATTACAAAATAGTCATGGGCAGTAAAGTGCAGCACAGGGAATATAGTCAATAATATTTTAATAACTATGTGTGGTGCCAGGTGGGTACTGGAAATATCAGAGGGAACACTTTGTGAAGTATATGATTTTCTAACCACTATGCTGCACACCTGAAACTAATACATACTGAATATAACAGTAATTGAAAAATAAAAATTTTTAAAAAGGGTATATATCCATAATCAGTGATCTACTCCAGTATTCTGTTTCAGATATTAAAACTTCTTTGTCAGGAAATATGGTTATTTTCTTTTTTTAAAAAAAATTTTTTGTTGTCAAATGATCTTTAATTGAAATATTTTCCTTTGTTGTGATTTTATTTTATGGATTTGTGTGGGAGGGGAGAGAGAGAGAAACATTGATTTGTTGTTCCACTTACTGATGGATTCATTGGTTGATTCTCATATGAGTATGTGCCCTGACTGGGGATCGAACCTGCAAACTTGGCATATCTGGATGATGCTGTAACCAACTGAGCTACCCAGCCCCGGGGCCTATGGTTATTTTCTGTGATGGTGGATCTCAAAGTGTGGTGTTCCTCCCTCTGGACTCACAAAAACCATCTCAGGAGGTCCAATGAGGTCAAAGCTATTTTCCTAATAATACTATGACATTCTCTGCCTTTTTTATTATATTGACACTTGCACCAGTGGTGCAGAAGCAGTGGTGGGTAAAACTGCTGGTGCCTTCGTATAAATGTAAGTCCTCACACCAAACTGTAAAAATAGCCATTATATTGTTCACTGCAAAGGACTGCCTGTAAAAAAATAAGTAAATAAATTGATAAATAGATAAATAAATAAATAAAATTTAAGATGTTTCACTTAAAAGTGTTCTTGGTAAAAACAACAAAAATTCTTAATGTCATTCCATCTCAGCCCTTGAGTACCCCTCTTCCTACTATCTGTGCGGCGAGATGAGCTATACATGCAAAGCCGCTGTACCACGTGCTGAAATAGGGGCTATCTTGCGGAAAAGCACGTGTTCTTTGGGTTGCAGGCTGAACTCCCTCCCTCTTTTCACGGAATACCATTTTGACTTAAAAGAATGACAGGTAGACAAATTATAGCTATTGACACTTGGGTATTTAGGAAACATTTTTTAAAAGATGAGCAAAGTGGGCCTGTCACTTCAATGAAAACAATTGACAGTGGCTGCTGCCAGTGATAAAATGTGGGCTTTCATGTGAAAATTGGAATTTTATAAGCCTGGCATCCGCCACTGTGAACCTGACAGCTTCCCAGTACTTACAGACCTTTCCAAAGGGGTGGGTGGTGTTAGTGATGAATGTGATTTTTGCTTGGTTTTGTATGATGACATGTGATCTGCATACTGCCATGCACCAACATATTCTGCATGACAATGCATGATGTTATAAAGTCATGCATGGGTAAAATATGTGAAGGGGAGCAGAGTTTGTCACCCCCAAATATGACTTTTGGGACATTATTTTCAGCAGGTTATTTCTAAGAAGTGACTCAGGGAAAACATTTGACCTTCCCTCCAACTGCCGTAAAGAATTTAGGTAGGATTTGCTCCAGGCAGAAAGCTATTATCAATAGTTTAATTAAATCTATTAATCTATGGTTTAAATCTATTATCTATAGTTTAATGTGAACTAAGTGTGATAGGGAGGAAGCCAGCAAAGCTTGTTTGATCAAAGTCCTCAGGTGGCCCTAGCAAACATTTATTTACCAAATATTTGCTTTTCTACCTTCATGTGAATTGCCTTCCTGACCTTTGAAGTACCAAACTACAATATCCCCACATGTTTCTGTGGCTCAAAAGGGCACACCAGCCTTAGCTGCCCATTAGCTCTCCTCAGGTCTCATGGAGTCTCCATTTGCAAGGGAGTGTGATAAGTCTGGTCATTTTCTCCAGCTAATCTGCCTCGTGTTAATTTGAGTATTCGTCCAGCCAGAAGCATTTAGAAGGGTAGAAGGAAAATTTACTTGATCCTTCCATATATATTCATTCAAAGCGAGAAACGGATACATTGATTTTAATAAGACAGGATATGAAAAGGTCAGCTCTCAGATGGCAACCAATCTTTAAGATGTTGCAACTTGTCAAGTTTTGGTGAAATCTCAAAGAATATCCATAATCATCCTGAAAAGAATGTGAAAATCCTCCTCCTTTTCAAATTTGGTTCTGATTTCTAAGTTTCTCTTCAGCAGCTCAGCATAGATCTGAACCACCATGGTTCTTAATCCTTTTTTGTTAGGTAAATACCTGAGGAAAATGCCACAAACACCTCTGAAATGTGGCTTGGTCCTACTGGGCAAAAAATAGCATCACCTTAGTCTCTCCTGTATCCCCAGCACACAATTTAGAGCCTAGTGCGTGGTAGCTACTCAACAAGTACTTTGCTGGACTGAATTAACCGGAATCCTGACATTGATCTTCATCTCACACTGCGTTTACTCACGTTTTGGAGTACGCCCTTTTTCAGAGCATGAATTTTATTTTGCTCCAAACCAAAACAATCACTCTTCACAGGCATCAAAGAAGAAGGCAACTTGATTTGATCACTGCATCCTAGACATAAGGGGAGAAAAGCAAATCACACAACCCTACTATAGAATTCATTCATTAAACATTTTTGTTTTTTTATTTTTGCTTAAAATTGGCAATGTCTATAAGTGCTGCTCCTGAATACTAGAGTCAGGCTGCCTAGGTTCCAATTCTGGCTCCACTATTTACCATCTATGTAACTTTGGCTAAGTGTTTAATAACCCATCTGTGCCTCAGTCTCCTCATCCGTAAGATGGGATATTAATAGTGCCCATTTTTTAGGGGTATTTTGAGAGTATAATGAGTTAACATGTATAACTCATTTAGAGTTTTATGTATTAGAACAGTGAACTTAGAACAGTGCATTGCACTTGTTATCAATAAATTTTCCCAATATTCCATAAGATGGAGGAAATACATAAAATATATGAGCATATGTTAATATGATGTATAATTGTTGATAGTGAATAAAAGTACTTTTGAATATTTTTATTTCATTTTTTTTTATCGTTGTTCAAGTACAGTTGTCTCTATCTCCCCCTGCACCACTCTCCCCGCCCCTTTTGAATCTTTTTAAAACCATTGCATCCACAGGAGATAACATCTGTATAGGCACACTAGGGGAACAGAGAGGGCTGCTCATGACATAAGTTGAATAGTCTAGGGCAGGGGTGTCAAACTCATTTTCACCAGGGGCCACATCAGCCTTGCAGTTGCCTTCAAAGGGCCAAATGTAACTTTAGGACTGTATGAATGTAACTACTCCTTAACTAGGGGCAAGGAGCTCAGCACTACTGCGAGTAGAAACAAGGTGCCGGGCCAGATAAAACAAGGTGGAGGGCCAAATTCGGCCCTTGGGCCTTGTGTTTGCCACCTGTAGCCTAGGGGCTCCCACCCCCAGAACCTGCTCGGCTAGCCCATGGATGAGGGGAACAATATCTTGGCATCCTATAACACAGATACACACAGACATACCTCTAGCCTACTGTCTTCCCTGAAAACAGATGAGCTATTTTTGCTCCCTCCAAAACTATTTTCAATTTAAAAGAAATTACTCACTACTTATCAGGACACCATGCCATTTGTTTTTAACCACTTGGTAAGCTGTCAGAAATGATAATGTTCCAGATTCTCTGAAACAGTCCTGATTTTACATGCTGCAGTTGTCTTACTTTTTGATTCTACAGACCTCAGACAGGATTCAGGAATCTGTAACTTTAATAAGTGGTGATTTTCTTGGGGGCTGTACTTTGAGAACTACCGAAAAAGTAAAAAAAGTAGGTGAAGACTGAGGTTAAGGTTAGAGAAATAAGCAAAGCTATAACCAATCTGGCTTGGGAGTCTGACATGCGCTCTGATGGCAACAGGACAGCGGACTTTAAGCAAAACAGTGAATGTCATGACTAGACTGATGTTTTTTAGAAAGGTCATTCCAGGTCTATTCTGCAGGAGACAGAGGCCGGGAGGGAGGCTGGGGAACTTGGTGAGGCAGTGAGGATAATGATGGAGAAATGAGAATGGTTTTGGAAGATATTTTGGAGGTTGAACATCCTGGACTTGGACATGAATGTGGTATGTCGGAGTTTGGTGGGGGTAGGCGGAGTAGGAGGAGTTCAAGATACTTTCTGACTTACTGCAAACCTGGAAAGGTTTGACAGACAGATCAGTCTACAAAGAAAAGGACAATTACAGTGGAAATATTGCTAATAAATTTTAAAATCTTTTTTATCTGAAAATAAGAAAAAGAAAACTGCATTTGATTTAGTTTCTGAGACTTACCAAATAAAATCACCATTGGGTGCCACGAGAGCTTCCTAAAACCAGGCTTTCTACCTCAGGTTTAACAACGATCCCAAGCAAAAACTCTTCTTTTTCTTCTTGTTTCATCATTCCTCTGCTGCTACAGGGCCCCTAAAATGGGGACAATTCTGCCTTTGCTACCCGTGGAGAAAGGAAGCAGAAATGGATTCACGGCCCTGAAGCAGGCCCTCAACGCCTTCTTCCAGAACTATGTGAGCACACTGCCAACACACTACAGAGTCAGTTTGCAGGTGTACAGGATGTGCCGGCCCTTCTAAACTTTAAATTATTTGCATGAGTGAGACATGCCTAAAGATAAAAGAATAAAATTCACTCATATTAGAAATACGTGTGCATTAAGGAGTTTCTCAGAAATAAAGGACATTGCATCTGAAGGCTGGTAAGACTTTTTTTACATGATCACATAAGAAAAGAACGTTGTAATTTGTAAGCCAGGCCTTTACGCCCTGCCTTGGACACAGCCTCAGCAACAAACAGAGACAGGATAAAGCCGTGGTTATGGAGTAATAACTGGCACTAAGAATAAAACAGACTCACAGCTAGAAGGGTCCCAATTATACCTTTATGAGTCAGACTAGTCTTTCTGGTTTGCCCA
Source organism: Macrotus californicus (assembly GCA_007922815.1). Classification (NCBI taxonomy): domain Eukaryota; kingdom Metazoa; phylum Chordata; class Mammalia; order Chiroptera; family Phyllostomidae; genus Macrotus; species Macrotus californicus. Next base: position 1,426 of record VMDR010010061.1, on the reverse strand, counting down.
AATGTAGCGATAGTACCCTGGTCAGGCTGGCACTCATAGATCTGTAACCTTGATCTTAGCAACTGGATGTTGTCCCAGGTTCTTATTTATTGAGAGAAAATGACAGCCACTTCCTCTTTCTTACAATATTTCATTGGCTTTTGTTGATAGAATACCCTTGAAAACCAGGCTTGCCCACCACCTCTGCCTACACTCCCATACTCTTAGAAGTAGAGACTGTAGACTTGATTCTTGCCATCAAGGAGCTTAACCATCTATGGGCAAAAGAAAGTTCAAATGTACAGGTGCCAGAATATAAGACACTAACTCCAGCATGATAAAACAAAGTCCTATAGGACTAGGGAGGAGAAAAGGATCATTTTGGGGTGTCCAGTAAAGTTTTAATAGTTGATTAGAGCTGAGGCTTAAAGTATACTACCCCTGCTTAAGTTGAATTCAGGTATCATTTATATTAGTTTTCGACTGCTATGTAACAAATCACTGCAAACTTAGCTCAAAACAACATTTCATTTATTGGCTCATAGTTCTGTAGGCCAGAAGTCTGGGCAGATTCAAATGGACTCTCTACTTACAAGGTCAAAATCCGAGTGTTGGTCAGACTGGCCTCTTTTTTGGAAGCTCTCAAAAAGACTCTGCTTTTCACTTCATTTGGGTTGTTGGTAGAATGTAGTGTCTCAAGGCTGAGGTCCCCAGGTCCTTGCTGCTTGTCATCACGGGGCCACTGTCTACTCCTAGAGGATACCCACGTTCCTTCTCACACAGTCTCCTCCGTCTTTAAAGTTGGCAATGACACGCTGAGTCTTCACACTTCAAATCTGACTTCTGCTACTGGCCAGAGAAAAAGCTCTGCTTTTTATTGATTAATTGATTTTGTTTTCACAACAGAATGACTTTATTTTCCATTTCACACATAGCTGTTTTATCTTTCTTGAGAATGGGAAAATTAGTAGCTATTATTTGTGATTCAAGCTCCAGCACAGGTTATCCCGAAATGAATACTCTACTAGCTTACTGGCACAAGAGGGCTTCAGAATGTCTGCCACAGGAACATATTTTATAAGATGCCTTGGTCCTTCTGGTGACAGAAGGTGACTTAGTCCTTCAGTTTCTTGGATGGGAATTCAAGATAGACTTATCACAGAACAAACTCCAACTTATAGTACATTTTTAAAAAGTAAGTCTCCAGCGTATTTTAGAAATGTAATAATAAGCTACAGTTATTTTTTTCATGTGTTACTGAAAGAAACCCAATTATATAAATTCTTTCTACCTTAGTTCACTGGATATACATCTCCCCAGAAAACACCTGTTATAGACACTATTGATAAATTAGCTTTCAGCTTTACGCAATTATTTGGTAGTATCATTGTTCTTTATTTTATGGCTTTTTAAACATTAAGTTCTTCAATATTTGAAAAGTACTCAC
>VMDR010010060.1:0-31804 GCA_007922815.1 Macrotus californicus | reverse complement strand
GAGTCTAGATTTTGGTACATGCTAGGTAGAAGGTACCTATGTGACTCGTGTACAAAAATAACCCTGGACATGGCATCTCTTTCATGGTAGACATTTCACACAGGTCACAATTCAGGTGCTGGGGGAATTAAGCACATCCTGTGTGACTCCACTGGCAGAGGACTCTGGAAGCTATGCCTGGTTTGCCCTAGGCTTTGTCACATGCACCTTTGCCCTTTACCCTTTGACGTTTATGTTTTTGTTGCAATAAGTCATAGCCGTGAATACAGTGACATGCTGAGTCCTGTGAATCCTCCAAGCATGTCAGCAAACCTGATTGGGATGAGTCTTGGCGACTCTGACACACTGAGCAATTCCTGAGGGCGGTCACTGGCAGCCTTAGGAATAGGCAAAGAAAAAAGCATGTTATGGTAGAACTTTTAGAGGTTTACCTTACAAAATGCTCAGATATTTTACCTATCTGAGATTACTGTGTATATAAAAGGAAGTGGTATACTAAAACTTACTAATACTAAGCCTCAGAATGTATCATTTGTATCAGTAGTATTACTACCCCTGGCTTACTTTCAGACTTGGTGTTCTCTTTTGCTTTAAAATGTGTGCATCAGTATTTTTTTAAAAATTTTATTATCACTGAAGGACATTTTTTTCATCACTTTTAGAGAGAGGAAAGGGGGGAGAGAGAGAAACATCGATTGGTTGCCTCTTGTATGCCCCCAGACTGAGGATCAAACCTGAAACCCAGGTATGTGCCCTGACCAGGAATTGAACCTGCAACCTTTTGGCTACAGGATATGATGCTCCAACCAACTGAGCCACACTGATCAGGACACATCAATGTTTTTATACTGTTGTATTTATTGTCTGTATCACTGGGGTTCCTGGTCCTTGCATTCGTCACACTCAACACAAGAATACCTCAACACAGTGGATGAGTAAAGTAGTTGTTCGTAAGGAAACTGGATCATTGCCCAAGAATACCCTACAAAAACAACTAGGGACATTTTGAAGCCTATTTTGCTGACTTTTGCAAATGAGTTATAGAACAGTGGCCATACATGTTAAACATTGCCTAACACTTAAGCAAACTTTTCAGTGGTATTTCACCAGAAATCTGTTCAGGTCTAGCCTTGGTTTCAAACATACTACTATGCTGTTTCTTCATGTGAGTTCCTATTATAGTTTACATATGGGGTGGGCAAAAGCAGATCTACAGTTGATCAGATGGAAAATAATATAACAAAATAAACTTTCACATACAACTGTAAACCTACTTTTGCCCCACACTGTATATAAACATATGTATATATATAAAATAAGGGTGATATATGTAATATCTTTTTCAAAATAAAAAATCTTAATTTCTAACTAAAATGTTGTGTGTGGCCCTTGTCTGAATTCTATGCAATAGATTCTCTATTTAACTTAACAGTTGAAGTATAGGCGTACAGGCAGTCTGAGTCAAAAAAGAGCTTGAAGTTGCGCCTGAGGGTTACTTCAAAGAGAAATGCTAATTTAGTATTATGCTAGACTCCATAACTGCTGATCAATTTGTAATTCAGCTTTTAGCCATGTGGATACTAAAAACAAACAGAAAAGTAGCTCTGGAATGTCTTTTTACTCAACACGGGCAGTGTGTGAGACTTGTGAATTCAGTTCCAACGTACTAATAATGCCACGTTGTGAAGACTGTTCTGGATGAGTCGAGATGCTGCCTGGTCTTTCGAACATTTTTTGTATTTTACTCCTCCCTCTGATCTATGACTGCCAGACTGATCCCATTATCCTCTCAAATCTTTAATAAAGTCAGGTAGTGTGAGGACTAGGAAAATCCAAGGGATTTTTGACATACAAAATATGATAGTGTTGAGATATTAATAAAACTAATTAACGTATTGTGGTATTTCCTGAGATGTCTAAAACAAATGAATTTATTTTTTTTAAAGATTATTTCTAGAGAGAGGGGAAGGGAGGGAGAAAGAGGGATAGAAACATAGATGTGCAAGAAATACATTAGCTGGTTGCCTCTTGTACGCCCCAAACTGGGGACCTGGTCCATAACCCAGGCAGGTGCCCTGACTGAGAATCGAACCAGCAGCCCTTTGTTTTGCAGACTGCCACTCAATCCACTGAGCCACACCAGTCAGGGGTATTTTTTTAAAATATATTTTATTAGTTATGCTATTACAGTTGTCCCAATTTTTTTCCCTTTGCCCTCCTCTGCCTGGTACCCCTCTTCCATCCAACAATCAGTCCCCCGCACCCTTAGTTCATGTCCATGGGTTGTGTGCATAAGTTCTTTGGCTTCTCCACTTCCTGTACTATTCTTAACATCACCCTACCTATTTTGTACCTACCATTTATGCTTCTTGATCCCTGCACCTTTTCCCCCCTTTTCCCCCTTCCCACTCCCAGTTAATAACCCTCCAAATGATCCCCATACCTATGATTCTGTTCCTGTTCCAGTTGTTTGCTTAGTTTGTTTTTTAGATTCAGTTGTTGATAGTTGTGAGTTTGTTGTCATTTTAATGTTGATAGTTTTGATCTTTTTCTTAAATAAGTCCCTTTAACATTTCCTGTAATAATGGCTTGGTGATGATGAATTCCTTTAGCTTTACCTTATCTGGGAAGCACTTTATCTGCCCTTCCATTCTAAATGATAGCTTTACTGGATAGAGTAATCTTGATTGTAGGTCCTGGCTTTTCGTGACTTGGAATACTTCTTTCCAGCCCCTTCTTGCCTGCAAGGTTTCTTTTGAGAAATCAGCTGACAGTCTTATGGGAACTCCTTTGTAGGTAACTCTCTGCTTTTCTCTTGCTGCTTGTAAGATTCTATCTTTAACCTTTGGCATTTTAATTATGATGTGTCTTGGTGTGGTCCTCTTTAGATCCAACTTCATTGGGATTCTCTGTGCTTCCTGGACTTCCATGTGTATTTCCTTCACCAAATTAGAGAAGTTTTCTTTCATTATTTGTTCAAACAGATTTCCAATTTCTTCCTCTTCCGCTTCTTCTGGCACCCCTATGAGATGAATGTTGGACCTCTTACACTTGTCCCAGAGGCTGCTTATACTACCCTCATTTTTTGGTGGGGGCAGGGGGGATTCTTTTTTCTTCTTGTTCTGATTGGTTGTATTTTTGCCTCCTTATGTTCCAGATAGTTGATTTGATTCTCAGCTTCATCCACTTTACTGTTGTTTCCCTGTAAATTGTTCTTTATTTCAATTAGTGAATCCTTTGTTTCTGACTAGATCTTTTTTATGCTGCTGAGGTCCTCAGTAAGTTCCTCCTTGAGCATCCTTATAACCAGTGTTTTGAACTCTACATCAGGAAGATTGTTTATCTCCATTTTGTTTAGCTCTTTTTCTGGAGTTTTGATCTGTTCTTTCAATTTGGCTGTATATCTTTGTCTCCTCATTTTGGCAGCCCCCCTGTGTTTATTCCTATGTATTAGGTAAAGCTGCTTTAACTCCATGTCTTTGTAGTGTGCCCTAATGTAGTAGGTGTCCTGTAAGGTCCAGTGGCACAGCCTCCCCTATCACCCAAACTGGGTATTTGAGATGCACCCTTTGTGTGGGCTGAGTACACCCTCTTCTTGTAGTTGAGCCTTGGTTGCTGTTAGCAGGTCACTGGAAGGGATTTACCCAGGCCAATCAGCTGCAAGGATTGGCTGTGACCACTTACCACCAATCTCCACTCTGTGCAGGATCAGGTGTGCATGGGCAGGGTGGCAGTGCTCTGACATGGTCTGTAGCTGTCCACTGGGTGCGATGGCCCTGGGGTTTCTTGGGTGATGCAGGCCAAGCTCAGTCTCCCCACTGTGTTTTGCCCAGGCCTGCCCTTCCTGAGCTATAAAGCAATCTGAGGTGGCTGTTGCTTTTGCTGGGCTTGGAGATTCCTAGGTATAGTCAAGCTGTGAAACTAATGTAGCTGCTGCTAGTGCCTGTCCTGGAGCTCACTGAGGCCAGCTGTTGCTTGTTTGGTAGGATTTAGAAAGCTGTGAAGCACGAGCCAAGACCAGTTATTCATAATGAAAAGCAGCTTGGGTGGGCCCATAAATTGGGTGGGGTGGAGTCTCTGGGAATCTCCAGGGTGGGGCAAATGGCGTTGGCCAGATTGATGGAGTCTCAGCTATGGAACCAGCCTGCCAGCTCCATGATTCTGTTGGAAGGAGAGCTCAGAAAAGGGACAATGGCCTCTGCTCACCATTGCCAGACACTTCAGCCTCTCCTGGTATGCCACTGGTGCCCTTCAAGCTGCCATCCCAGCACTGAAGCTCAGAGGGAGTGAGTCTGAGTAGGTGAGTCCGCGTGTGGGTTTTTAAAGAGGAACTGCTTGGGGCTCCAGAAGTTTCTCCCACTGACTCAACACCCACTGGTTTTTGCAACCAGAAGTTGTGGGGACTTATCTTCCTGGCCCTGGAACCCTGGGCTGGGGGGCCTGGTATAGAGGTAGGACTCTTCACTCCCAAGAGATGCCTCCCAATTTTAATCTACCACACATGGGTGAGAGACCAGCCCTTTCCACATCTGCGAGTCTCCTACCAGTCAGGATGGATGTGGTTTCTTTAATTCCATAGTTGTCAGACTTCCATTCAACTCAATTTCTGATGTTTCTGAGTGATTGTTGTCCATATTTTGGTGTAATTTTGATGTGGTTGTGCAAAGAGGCTAGCCACATCTGCCTATGCCACTGTCTTGACCAGAAGCCCACCCTAAAACAAATGAAGTTAAATAAAAAAATTTATTCTACAGTTTAGGGAATCCACTCATGTAATTGAGTTTACTTAAAATTAGTATAATTAGAGGTAAGCAGATTACATTCTAGAGTTCTTTGAATTTCTCCTTTTTTTCTTTTTCCAATTTCCAAGTTATATTTTCCCCTCTCCTTTTGGAAGTGTCTTCTTATGTTTGTAGGAAAAGATTTCCATTAGGGCAGGGGTGTCAAACTCATTTTCACTGGGGGCCACATCAGCCTCACGGTTGCATTCAAAGGGCTGAATGTAATTTCAACTCCTTAACAGTTAAGGAGTAGTTACATTTATACAGTCCTAAAATTATTTCAGCCCTTTGAAGGCAACCGTGAGGTGGATGTGGCTCCCAGTGAAAATGAGTCTGACACCCCTGCATTAGGGTATGGTAAGAGCAAGAGTCCCAGTCTCAGTGAACCTTTCCTGGGACACTAACTTTATAGACTTTTAATATTGCTATACCAGAATCTAGGGTGATAAAATAGGAGTCAAATGTCTTATTTGAGACTTTAAATTGCTTAATTTTCTCTATATGGAAGGCTAGTAAAAGTGAAAGCTATTAATTTTCTAAAAGTTGAGGTGAGATTACATTTCAAGGGTCTGAATACGCTTATCAAAATCAGTTTACTTACTTCAAGATGGCAACATATGCATAACTTTGTTCAATATCAGAAGTATCGTCTTCTTCAATTTCTACATTACCAGTGAACTTCTGAAGAGTCACTTTCCTCATCCCAGGAAATTTCATCGTCCTCAATTCCATCTGTAGCATTGCTGATGTCTCATTTTTTAAACAATTTCACAACCACTTCCTTCTTGAAACCTTTCCAGGATCTTAGGATCCAATTACAAACCTGAGCAATGGATGCTTTTGGATTCCGCCTGTAGGTGTTACATCATTACCATCTGACTGCATCATCCACTCTTTCTTCATTAGGTCCTTAAAGGGCTTGTTAACTGACACATCAAGAGGTTAGAGGTTGCAGTTAGTTGGTTAGCCCACCAGGTATCATAGCAAGTCAGGTTTTCAAGCCTGCTGGGATTGATTTCCCACTTTGTGTAACATGGGCTTTGAAGTGATCAAAAAAAGCAAAGCTGTTTTTTTAAGTAATCCTCTAGGCCTTCATGACTAGACTTTGTTAAACTAGATTTTCATGCTTTCTTCATTTATCCACACTTTTTCATGCACGTGGACAATAACTCCACTTGGAACCTTTTCTTTCAGAAATGTTTTTCTTATAAAGATGATCATAGATGGTAGCTTTGTCCCATCTGCACAACAGGCTGGAACAATGGTGAAATGTGTTTTCTCATGACCAGTAGTTTTAACACCCACAGTCTTTGCTCCTTTGGTGTCCACAGTTCTGTTGGATGGCACATCAAATGTGAGTGGGACCTCATCCATACTGGCAGTTTGGGACAGCTCAAAGTTGTCAGTCTTTCAAAGATTGATAACATAAGAATGAAATTCTAAAACTTGATTCTCATAGGCTAATGGAAGTTTCTGGGCAAGTTTCATTCATGTTCCCGTTCTCAAAGCTTCTCTCTTCATAAAGTTACAGCGCCACTTAGGTGTCTCTGAGAAATCATCAATGTTTTTCTCTCATGCAATCCTTTTACCTTCTTCTTGTATCATCTTTGTCGAAATGGAGATCCCAGTCTGACACTGCTCCAGAATCCAGGTCTCCACCTCCAGCCACTTTGGAGGTTTCCCTCCCATTGCCTTCTTCTGTCTTGGCATGTAAAGAAGCTTTTCTTCTGTTGCCTCCACAACCTGATGACACTCTCTGTGGGAGGAGTCCAAAGTGTCTCTCGGCAGCTCTGTTGCCATACTTTTTAGCATATTTTAAAAAATGTCTGTTTTTTAAAAAGATTTTACTCATTTTTAGAGAGAGGGGAAGGGAGAGAGAAAGAGAGGAAAAGAAACATCAATGTGTGGTTGCCTCTTGCATGACCCCCATGGGGGACCTGACCAGCAACCCAGGCATGTGCCCTGACTGGGAATGGAACCAGCGACCCTTTGGTTCAAAGGCCGGCGCTCAAGCCACTGAGCCACACCAGCCAGGGCTTTTTAAGCATATTTAATAACTTTTAACTAAAAGCATGCAGTGTACAAAAAAAGTTCTGACATTTTCCAAGGGAATTTCCAATAATTTCTCCTGCCTAACGTGTATGAAGAGAAATGTCACACTGTTTACCCTGTGGTAATAAAGTTGGCGTCACCTAACTTATCAAGTAGATAATAATACTTGGCCAAAACTGCTTCCTTGCAAGTTCGTGATAAATTCAACAAAACTGAATATTGTGTTCCAGGGTATTATTTTGCATACAGATATCATTATTGCTTTCTAGAATTACACTTTTAACGCATAAGCATAAATAAACGAGTTAAAAACATTTATGGAATACTATCCATGTATAATACGCATCCTTAGTTTTCCCCTCAAAAATTTGGGCTAAAAAGTGCGCGTTATACACGGCCAAATACAGTACTTATTGTTTCTTTTCACTTCTCTGTAGATTTCAATTTCCAGGAAGGCAGAGACTGCATCCCTAACGCCTTAGAAGAGCAGTTAACTCTTGGTAAGTAATTAATGGTTATTTCTCCAGTGAATTAATGAACCAATTCTGACCAAAAGCATTCCCTCCAGCGACCACAGACACTGCCAAGAAGTGCATGATGTTTCTAGCACAATGGAGAGAGCTCGCCCGTGAGCACTCAACTCCTTCACACCCCAAATGGCTCCTCAAAGAAAGATCCTGCTTTTTGCTGGGAACTGCAAAAATATCGGTGTTCCCCATTTCATTTCTGCCCTTAAAATTTAACCAAAGCGTTGACAGCTCAGGCCGATGAGGTGAATAAAAGTATGCATCAAGTCAGTGTGTAAACTGTCGGCCTTCACCTAAGTTTAACGGATCTACTTGACTCCACAAGCATCGTCAGGCAGTCGGAGGAGAAAAGCCAGGTCCCAGTAAGAGGGTCCTGACAAGTCTGGCCAGACGCTGCCCCGCACTGCGCTCCACCGTCCCGGGGGCAGGTGGGGGTGGCTCAGGATTGGCCTAGGCTAAGCAGGAACCGCCCGGGCCTGTCGGGGGGAGCGCTCGTGTCAGGCCTTCTCGGGAGGTCTGTGGGCAAAGCAAAGTGGGGCGGGGCGAAGCTAGATGGGCGGGGCCTGGTCGGATGTCATCTCACCAACTGGGCTCAGGATTGGTCGTAGCTCCGCAGGCACCGCCCTGGCCAGCCTGGGGCGTGCGCAAGGGTGGGGCCACCACGGGAGGCTCGTGGGGCGGGGTGGGGCTGCGGCTGAGTTTGGGGTTGGGGCTGGTGATGCTGCAGCTGGGCCGGTTTGCCAGGCTTGGGCGGAGGCCAAGGGATGGCGAACGTGCAGGTGGCCGTGAGGGTCCGGCCCCTCAGCAAGAGGTGAGTCTGGGCGGGAGGGGGCGCCTGAGGCGGCCAGCGAGTTAGGAGGGCGAGGTCCCCGCCTCCTCGTCAAGTGGTTCCTGCGTGGAGAAATCAGACACAAAGTGGCCCAGAGGGCCAGGGTCCGGAAACCTTAAAGGCCTGGCAAGTTGAGAGCTCGGGTGGAGCTTTCGCGTCGTGCCCTGGGGGATAGCGGTTTCTGGTTGGCCTCAGAGGGGGGCTGCCCTGTTTCGGCGTCCCTGGAGTCCTGCCCGCGGGAGGTGTGAGGGACCACCGCTCAAGTCTTGACCTACGGGTAGGGCGTTTCTCACTGGGCACGCTGAAAAGGGCTGGGGAAGTATCTTTACGCCGGGAGAGGGATTGTCAGTCTCCTCTCCTTGCTGGCTCCAAAGTACCTGTGAGGACTGGAGCAGAGTTGTGGCGCACGTGGGCTTCTCTGCGAAGACGTGGAGAGAGGCAGAGTGGAAGGCAGGAGAGGGAGACTGAGGCCCAGAGAAATCGTGGTTGCGTCCTGTTCTGGACAGCCAAGCTGTGAAATAGGGGAAGTCCCTCCAACTCCTCTCCGCGCCCGCAGTGCCCGTTTCCTCGTGGGTAAATCTGATCCTGCACCCCTCGGCCCTGGAGGCTTCCAGCGTCCGGCCACAGGAGTCCTTCCCCTTTTCACTGACTCTCCACGCCTGGGTTTGGAAAGCCAGGGAAGGCTTCACAGAAGGCTTGGTGTTCGAACTGATTTTTAAAGGTCTGTTAGAGTTTGCTGACAGGTGGAGAAGCTGCAAAAAGCACTCGGTAGTAACAACTCGGGAAGCAAAGGCTGTCAGGAAACCTAAGTTTTGGTTGTTTGGGGAGAGGGTATGTAGAGGGAGGTGAGTGACAGGACGTAGAGCTGTGGGGAGTGTGGTTTCGGAACAGTGGCACATTTTGGAAGTATTTGGGAGGTTAAAAATTTCCAGGACATAAGAGGGCTTGAAAATTGGGCAGAAGGGTCGAAAAAGGCACTGTGTCCCATAATAGAATGTGGTACCCTCAGGGATTATGTTTGTTCTGATATGGAGGTGATTGGCTTTGGAAAGTCATGCAATTGACAGAATGATGAGGAGAGGAATGAGATGGAGGAAAGAAACAAGAAAAACTGAAAAGAAGGTGGGAAAAAGGCAAAGGAGGTCCATGGAAGGGAAAAGGAAAGCAGCACGTGCTTGCACTGTTGTGTTTAGATTGGGAGATGGCTTAGGGCATCTGGCTTGTGCATTACTAAGTGTGGTGGCTCAAGGTTGGGGTTTCACTGGTGCAGCTGTCACCCTGAGAGTAGCCCCTGACAGAACCTCTTTTTGCAAAACCATTCTTTTTTAAAATTATTTTTTATTGTTTGTCCTACTAAAGTTGTCCCAATTTCTCTCCTTTTGCCCTCCTCCACCCAGTCCACCCCTATTCGCAGTCAACCCCCACATGTTTATGGGCCATGCACATATGTTCTATGTCTAATCCCTTCACCTGCAAAACTGTTCTGTTAAGGGTTCTTGGTATAACAACGTTGACCACCCCTCACAGTAACTTTTCTGTTCCTTGGGAACTAGGCACTTACAATAGCATGCAGTAGATTAAGAAAATGCTGTTGAAATTGAGTTGCTATTTGCAGCCATTTGTAGAGAATAACATCCCATTAAACAAAAGTGAAGAGGCAAGAAGGGCACAAAGCTTATTTGCTGAGCTCGTGTGAAGAACCTTGAGCAGCAAGCAGTAGAATGCCAAGGCCGCAGATAATCCAGGCATTAGCTGATTATTGCAGACTAAAGATTCAGGAGCAAAGATTCAGGAGAAGATATGGAGAAACCCAGTGTGGCCCCAGCTAAGAAGCTGAGGCTACTCCGCTCTTCTCACAGAATCCTGCAGAGATGAAGCTATACTCCAAGGTTTGTTAATTTCCAACTTCTTCACTGAGGCTCAGCTGAATGTAGGGAACCTGCTGATTATGTATTCGATTGGCCAAAACATGTGTTACATATTTTTTGTGTACCATGGCTCTAGTAGTGCTTTAAACATCATTCAAAACAACTTTGTTAGATTGTACCATGACAATTGTTAAAAAAAACTTATCAAAATTGGTGAATTTTTGTGCAGCTATTTTAATATTGAAGATGGAAGAAAATGCACAATATTTTGGCATATTATGCTTTATTATTTGAAGAAAGGTAAAAACATAACTGAAATGCAAGAAAAGGTTTGTGCAGTGTATAGAGAAGATGCTGTGACTGATCAAATGTGTCAAAGTGGTTTGTGAAGTTTCTTGGTACTATTGACACTTTGGCTAAATAATTCTTTGCTGTGGGGCTGTCTGATGCACTGGAAGATGTTTAGCAGCACCCCTGGCCTCTACCCACTAGAAGCCAATAGTGGGAGATAGCTGACATACTCAAAATATCCAAATCAATAAAGTTATTGGTGAAAATGAAAAATGAGTCTTTTATTTTATGAAAAAAAACATAATGGACTTTTTGGCCAACCCAATAGTTTGTTCCAAACTTCAGTAAGTCATTGGATCTGACATTGTATTTGGGACAAAATCTTAGAGGTCATATGGTCTAAGGTTCCATTTTTTTCTGATTTTCCAGGTGAGAAAATGGTCTTGTGTAAGGTCTAAAAGTAGGTAGAACCATAAATCAATTAACCAGATTAAACTGTTCCTTCCTGAGATTACAGAAAAGTTGCGCTCCTCCGTCAAATGCCTGTTTGCTCAGTAGGACTAGAAACGACTATCCATCAGTAAAATAATATGGAAAACGGGTTTGATGCCCTCATCTCTACCTCGTAGTTGTTTCCCAAGTCAGAGAGTCAGTGTCTCATTAGGAGGTGCTGCCCCTTGTCTGTCTTAAAATCCTTCATCATTGAGATAGCATGTTCTCGTCCACCAGTACTGTAGGCCCTGGAACACTTCCCACTGCCCTGTCAAAAATTACTTTTCATATACTATATTCCCTTTCTGGGCTTTAAAAAATCTGTAAAATAGAATAACTACTTCAGTGTTTTTATGAGTATTAAGTAAAAGAATGTGTTTAAAATACATAGATCAGAACAAACCCTGGCTCATTTTAAGTGTCCAATAAAGTATTAGCTATCTAATTATTCACAACTATTTTTATTTCTCCCTATACTTAGCTAGCTGTCTTTTTTTAAAAAAGTTTTACAAATGAATAAATGAATGGTAATGGCTTGGTTATTTTCTCCTCTAGGACAGTGATTCTGAAATTATCTTAGGCATACATACAGTCCACCTGGGGAGCTTGTTACACTGCAGCTTATTAACAGGAATTTGAATTAACTAGCCCCACCATCTCCCATGTTTCTCATGAAAGTGGCCTGTGGACCATTTCGAGAAACACTGTCCCGGGAGTAATGTGTAAGTGAGGACTTTTCTCTGCAAACCCTTCAACCCTAAGGAATGAGTGCCTGTTGGTGGAATTCAGGTCACTGAGGGGAGTGGTAGGTCCTCCCATGTACTGTGTGTAAGGCTGCTCCTCAGTACACTTTTGTTGGGCTGTGTGCTGCCAGCTACACCACTGAGGTTAGTGCCCTTTCCTTCTGTTGTGCCCAACCTTAATTCATCTTCATTGTGTTCTAGAATGTTTGGAACCACTGGTAAGGGAAGAGCAGCATCTCACCCTCCTGTAGTGTGTTATATTTTTTTTACTAAGATTTTTTTTCTTTTTTGGGTTTTTTTTTTTTGGTTGCTTTATGCCAAAGGGTCCTAGATAATAGATTTGGCACAGTTGTGTGATTTTTTTTCTTATTTATTGTCCAAATTTACTATGTATAATCTGTGTATTACTTTTATAGTAAGTAGAGGGCTAATAAAACTTACTTTGAACTGCAGAAAGGAAAAAATCTTATAAATATCTTGTAAAATGTTAACACCAAAGATGAAAGATTTTTTTATTTTTTTACTTTTTAGGAGAGCTGAGGGTTGTATTGGGTGGGGAGGGGGGAGGGTGAGTGCAGTTCAATGACCCTGGGAGACAAAGAATATATCTCTGCTGACTCAAATATTATCAGTATGAAATGTGAAAGAAACTATCAGGGCCTTGGGGAAATTTAAGTAACAAAAATGTCATTACCTGGGAGATAGAAAATTTCTATCCAGGGCTTTATTTCATTGACAGGTTTTAAAAAAATCTTAAATCTAAAGACATCCCCACCCCCCAACCAGCTCCACCCCTGTCACCCCTACCCCTCCAGTCCTCAAGGTCGCATCCTGGGAATTCAGAGGAAGGATCAAATGAAACTGAACATATTTTCTCAGTTTTCAGGTCCCAGACTAGGAGTAATTTAATTAACTTCCCTTGTACTGGAGGAAGTGCTAATGAATTTCTATTAACATTTTGGCTGTGAGCACTTTAGCTAAAGCTCTTTATGTCCTGTGAAAGAATTTTATATTTAGTATATTCCATTCATTTTAGGCTTCAGATATGTGGATTGCTTGGATTAAGCCCCTTAACCATTTGAGTCCCAAGCAGTGCGATTGCGCTGCTGACAATACCCCCTGGGACTCAAACGGTTAAAGCACATTTAGGGATTGGTTAAGTGTTGAGTGTTACCATGTAACTGCAACATTGGAAGATTCTTAAAGATCATGGTTCTCATCCTCATATAAGGAAAGGATTGGGGAAATATTTTCTCAGGATCTCAGTAGAGAGGACCCCAAAGCCTTTTTCATGTTTAAAATCCCAGAGAAAATGAGAGGTGATGCCATGTTGTGTGCTGAGCCAAGGATACTCTCCAGGGTTTCCAAGGTTGATTTCTAAGGGATAGTTAAGAGCCCAAGCTTTGTGGTCAGACAAATCTGGGTTTAAATTGCAGCCCTGCCACTGCTAGCTGTATGACCTTGGACAACTCACATAATTTTTCTCAGCTTTAGCCTTTTGTCTGCAAAGATGAAGATATATTAGGAAGGTATCGCAGGAGGGTGTGTTAACACATTGCATACCGCTCACGAGTTTTCTCGTTTTTCACGCGCCATCTATTATGGACCTTAGATGTCAACACACTGTCTTGTCCACATTGAATGAAACGATCTCACTGGTGGAGACCGTGCAGGTCAATCTACGAAAAACTATATAATTGCACGAACCCATAAAGCATTGCAGTTACATTATATTTTGGTCATTCAAATAGTCTTCGTCTTCAAGTTCCTGGCGCTTTTAGAAATGCCCCCTCTCAGAAAAAGGAAGGAAACCAACGAAACTGATACACTTCTGGAAGTATTTAATGATAATTTATCAGATATTCCTAGTGAGATTGAAGATGCGGATGACTGTTTTGATAATTCCGGAGATGATCTGTAGTTATGATGATTTAAATAACGTACAGTTTGCCCAAAAACGTGCAGTCCCTAGCGTATGTCTTAGAGATTTCTATGTGGTACACAATGTGTTAAGAGGATTGCATAAGATGAAGTACAATAGGTACTGCACCTAATACAGTGTCCAGCATGTAGAGGGCGTCCAATAATGGGGACTCTCTGCGGTCCAGAGCCAAATTCTAATGATCCAGAAAAACACCCCAGGTAGGGGACTGTTTGATGTGATGCTTTCAGAAACATGGATTCAGACACTCAGTTTTGGAGATAGGAGTAAGGGAACATTTTGTCCCAATAGCACTGTTCTCAGCTTCTCTTTTCTTGATTAAGAAAAAAAAAAAAAGCAATGTTTCTTCACATATGGATTTGGGTCTTGTTTCTAGGGAAACCAAAGAAGGAGGAAGAATTATTGTGGAAGTTGATGGCAAACTGGCAAAAATCAGGAATTTAAAGGTAAGCCTGAAATTGGTTCCCTTTTTCTTTCCACTGAGGAGCTGGTTACTACAGGGGCTTCTAGGGTGAGGGTGTGTTTGTGAATGTGTTTAGAGAGGGGCAGTGGAAGCGCTTCAAGCAACCACCAAACACATACAAAACAGCAGTGAAGAAGTACAGGGGATGTTGCTGCTGCAGCTCAAGTTCTATCAAACAGGGTGCAGCTGTTTGGAAAACTAGTTAGTAGCTCCTTTGAAAGTAAACACAAAGGCTGAGTGGGTGGGGCGTGGCTAGCTTAAATCATTTTGGGAACAGTTCCTGCGTATGCCTAACTCACCTGAGCCCTGTCAGACTCTGTGCCGAGCCCCTCATTTGATATCCCTTTGTCTAGAGGCGTGTGCATTTGCTAATGCAGGATTCCTTTTGGCCACAGTGAGGACTAAGAAAGAATCTTCATATCTCAGGAGGGAGTTAGTCACTAGTCTGAGTCTTGCTACAAATTCTCTTCCACAGATTTCACTGATCTTTGAGTCACAATTGGACTAACTCTGGGAACTTCCTTCCCTATCCCTTATGCCCTCCTAGGGCTAATTTCCTCCATTATGTTCCTCCTTTACCAGGCCAGTGGAAATAGAAGGGGTTCTTTCTTTCTGGGTCTTGGGGAGTGGAGAGAAACAGGGGAGCTGGCCATGTGGCCTCCAGAGTGAGGGTTATCTGGACCCCAGGCCTCCTGGCCATGCCACTTCTGTGTCACTCCTATGATGCAATGTCTCCTTTTGTCAGTAGCTCTCCTGGGGAAGAAAACAGGAACCTCCACCTGTCAACAGAAGCTCCCCGGGGACAAAAGAACTTTTATTCTTTGCTGTCTCTTACTTACGTCTCTTGCCTAATCACTTCAGCTGCTTTGTTCTGAGAGATCATATTTTTGGTTCTTAATAATTCCTGGCCGAAATCAAACTCTAATCGGCCTCCCGCACACTTTGCTGGCTGCTTACTTCCCTGGGGTCAGTTCTCCATTAAGAATCTCTTAGTCATTCTGTTAAGCCTCATTCTGTGGTTTGTGAGATCCTAGTGCTAGGGGTTGTCTCTCCCTGTCCAGAGTCTAAATTTTAAATAGTATGCCACCCTCCCCAGTACAGTACCTGGAGGTCAGTGCAGTTCTAGCCTCTGGCTCTGCCCTCCTCTACTTTGGACAGTTGGGATTGATCCTAGCTCTTCTGTCCAACATGCTTTCTGATGCACTGAGGTGGGTCCCCAGGGACCTCTGCGAAAGCCCTAGGTTGGTAGAGCCAGTTAGGCCCAGGGACTAAAGTACTCATGCATTTCTGTGTCTGCTCTAGAAATGCTTAGAGAAAAAATGGTAGTGATAAGAAGATGCCCAGAGAGGTGAAGGTTTCCTCTCTTGAGCTGTCCTACACTTCATTTGGCTGGTTCATATGTAGGCAGATATGTGATAGTATGATAGACATTTAATTAATTCTCTGGGGCTTTATTGAACCTAACAAGATGAGGATAGAGGTTACTTTTTTTTCTTTTTTAGTTAGATATCAAAAAGATTCTCATGACCATTCCAGCTCTCTCTAGCTACAGCAGAGAGGAATCAAGGGCCACTAAGCAGATTCTGATATTTTAATAGAGAGGACACTGGATCCTATGTTTGATTTTAGGTGGACAGTCGATCAGATGGCTTTGGCGACTCCCGGGAGAAGGTTGTGGCGTTCGGCTTTGATTACTGCTACTGGTCCGTCAACCCAGAGGACCCCCAGTATGCATCTCAGGAAGTGGTAATGTCATTTTTCCTTCATTCTGCTCAGTTTTTCATAACTGTATGAGGTCTGTCCAGAAGGCATCCAGCCATGTAATATGAAAAATAGAGACATTTATTGGAGAAGATACAAGATACAAAAAACATTGCACATAAGACAATGACGTCTCAGTCCCCTTCAAAGTAGGCACCTTGGGACTGCACACAATTGTCCCAATCACCATCAGCTGTCCCATCATATTTTCCTGAATCTCATTGATGGTCTGAAATCTCTTCCCTTTCAAAGGCGATTTTAGTTTTGGGACAAGCCAGAATTTGCAGGGCACCAACTCTAGGCTGTAGGGGGGCTGAGTCACCTGGGTGATTCGATGTTTTGCCAAAAAACTCTGCACAAGATGTGATGCATATGCAGGTGCATTGTCGTGATGAAGCTGCCCATCACCAATTGCCCACAGCTGCAGCCTTGTGATTCATCCAAACAGTTTCTGCAGAGGAATGTTCAAGCTGAACACAAAATTTGATGCAGATTTGTTGCTTTTGCTCATTTTGAATGCGACGGCCACACAGCACACATGCTCACTCAACGGTGTCTACTGCCCCCACTGACTAGAACAGTGAAATTGTCATTGTTCATACATGTGCATTCCAGTCCACTCTCCTTGGCTGCCAGGTTACATGGATGCTGCGCAAACCATTTCTCATTATTTTAACCATGGCTGGACTTTTTCTAGACAGACCTCGTATTGAGAAATTAACATGGAATCTGGGCCCTGCCTATTTCTTACTTATGGTAATTTGGTCACAAACCAATGATATTTGATCTGAGAAGTGGTAGTGAGAGGTACCAGTTGCAAAAAGAGTAAAGGACTGCTTGCTCTGGGCATGGGAATTGGCTAGTTATTTATGCGTGGGCCTCAGTGTGATTCAGGTGTGTACAAGTTAGTTTAGGTAGTGCTCTGCTCCTATGGTAAGTGAATGGCCTCATCTCAAACTTGGCCTTAGGTTGTATGCAACAGAAGGGCCCAGGGATCCTAGAGGCTAGTACCTTCTTTGAGCCTTAGGCTTGTGCTCCGAGGCTGAGTGTGAAGGGCTAGACAGCTAGTCTGCCAGCCTGCAATGTATGGAAGAGGTGAACTCTATTGATCTGACGAGGGCTGAGAGGATCAGCCAAGGCTGTTGTTGGTCATGATTCCTGTGTCTGGTAGTGTTGCCTACCAATGTCTGGCTGGGTGGATCTGCAGGACTCCCCTCTGTTTCTGTGAGCATCAGCATTGTTCTGGTTTGTCCTGATGAAGGTCATACGTTCAGTCCCCATGATGACCAGCAAGCCTTGTCTCATTCAATTTTATGACGACAGACAATAGCCCTCAGCCCAGCAGCCATCAGGGGGCTGTTTGTGAAAGTCCATCTCTAAAATTAGAAATACAATTTATTTGGCCTTCATCATACTTAACACATGAAAGAAAACACTGCAGGACTATGTCCTTAGGAAATACCATTGGAAATGGAAATATTTTGGGGGGAACCCTGAACAACACTGGCCTGTTAGTCTATATACCTTTGAATAAAAAGCCAAAATATGTTTTTGAAATATTTTAGTGTTTCGTGAAACTTTTTCTAATTACGCCAAATAAACAATGTTATCAACTTTGAGTGACTCTGAGGACAGTACTAATCTCTCATTGATGCAAATTTCTGAAGATGACTGGGTGGTTCTAAACCATGGAAGTGTAATTCCCTCATTCTTCCCTTCTGCATGGAACCTGTGGAAACAGGACCCAAACCACTGTAGGATCTGTTGCCTCTAAGGGCTCCTTCTGTTATAATATGAGCACCCTACCTTTGTCATCAAACTGCGTTTGCTGTAAATGCTCAGCAGGAAAAGGCAGTGTCGGCATTGGATGGCCTCTCCTGAGCCACCCCTGTCCTTTGGAATTCAAGGGCACTGGCAGGTCCAGGCTTGTCTTAATGGCCCTTGATTTTTATCCTAGCACTCAAGTGTCTCTCAGGTATCTGGTTACTGGTGTTTGTAATTGTTTTACTGAGATGCTCCGAGAAGAGCCAGGAACCTGACTTTCAAACCAGAGGACGGGCTCTCTCCAGCAGTTCACAGCTGGGCCTGTATCTGCGGTGAAGGAGGCTGTGCTCTTTCTATGGGCGGAAACTGTGAGCATACTGATGGCTATTTCAGTCCTCCCGGGCCATCGCACTCCGAGGGCTGGCTGGCCTGTAGCTAAGGAAAATGAACTGTTTTGTGTAACATTTGATTAACAGTCTGGGAGGTGTGCGTATGTGTGTAAACAAAACAAAACTGCATGTCTCTATATCAACAAGCTTGGGTATGATTTTTGGTGTGTGGGTCACGTTTTACATTTACGTAGCTTAAGTGTATAAAAGTAATCTGATAGAAGCCCAGAAGACCATAGATGAGGAGAATTCATAAGTATGATTCTTCTTCTGTTGCCTGATTTGAAGTTCAATGCGAAGATCAAGTGGGATTTGGACAGGAAGCCTGTGCAGAGAGATAAAACTAGAATCTCCTGAAGTTGATTCTGGCTTGTTTATTGATTGTCTAAGGCTGTCATTGGTCCCAAGGGGAGTCAGGACAGTAGAGAGGAGGAAAGGAAACTTTGTCACAGGCTGGAGTAGGGCCAGAGGTCCCAGAATGGTGGCAGGACTCACATCCATATGATTTGGTCGCAGGGACTCATTACTGTATCAGAAACTGGAGCCCAGATGTAACCCTGAGGTCACCAGGGGTAGGAGAGGCAGACCATCATAAAAGCATGGGACTTGGGGTGGGAAAGAATTTAGAGGTCACCCAGTTTCTCCTCTCCCAAAGTACAGCTGTCTTCTCTGCAGCATTTGTGATCATGTGTGGGGGGCAGGGGTGTGGAGAAAGAGATCAGTCTTATTGAAGCATAATTTACATATGGTAAAATTCACCTTTTTAGTGTACAGTTCTATGAGTTTTGACAAACACAGCTGTGTAGTGTATCATCAGTATATAAAACAGTGCTTCCCCCCAAATTCCTTCACGTGCTTTGTAGTCAAGCTACTCTCCCTACTCCCAGCCCCAGCATGATGTAGACAAGAGTCATCTCCACTGTTGTGTGTATTGCATCTTATTCTGACCTTGAGTTAGAATTATTTAAGTCATCTTCTTGCCCAAAAGGGGTCGCATGGCTTTGAAAGCACTGATTCTAACTGCAAAGAGGGACCAAGTCCCTGGAGGACTGTGCCTCCTCCATGTCTGAGTCTCTTGTTGTGAAGGAAGGACTGTCATCATCACCCTCAGAAATACAGCATTGATTTCCAAATGTTCAAATATCTGAGGGAAGAATTTCCCCATTGGCCTTAGAGGAATTTTGAGCAACATTATAAGCCATTGCTTGATAGTGACAAGACCATCGCCGATTTGATACTGGTGCTGCCTCGTCATAGTCTCTTAGAATGTGAGAGGTTGAAGGGAACTTAGCAGTCATCCAGGCCAGGGGTTGTCAACACCAGCACTATTGATATTTTGGCCAGGTAGTTCTTTGTTGTGGGGACCTGTCCTGTGTACTGTAGGATGTTTAGCAGCGCTCCTGGCCTCTACCCACTAGATACCAGTAGCAATCTCAGTCATGACTATCAAAAATGTTTCCAGACACTTCCCACTAACCTATGCCAATCCCCTCATGTTCTAGAAGTAGCCATGTGACTTATAGGGGGTTATACAGGCAATAAATTCACAAGTAGGACTAGACCCATGCTTCCTATGTCGGTCTTTTCATTGCATTGTACCATTCTACCTCCCTCTTTTTATGTCTTACAGCCTCAAAAGGTAAGTTCAAGATTAAAATTCCTTCGCGCTTAGCCCTTCCTTCCCTGTTCTTAGTGGTGACACACCAGAGAAAACAGATCAGGTGTCAACACACATGGGCCTCTCGAGAACAACCCGCCACTGTGAGTCCTACTGAGAGGCGGCTTTATTTGTCAAATATCTGTATATTCTAAATATTTATCCTTTCCTTTGATCATCTCCCAAAATCTATTAAATCTATATTATCGACTCCATTTTGTAGATAAGGAAACTGAGGCACAGAGCGCGTGCAAGACTTGGCCTGTAAGTGGTAGAGCAGTGATTCAAACCACGACTGTCCAACTGAGTCCCACGCCACCTCCACCAAGCCTCACCGACTCCCACAGTTAAAAAAAAAAATCCCATTTACTCTACTAGTGACCTGGCTGTTTCTTCAGAAGTATTATCTGATTTAATCTTTTCAACAGCCTAACAGGTAGAAGACTTTATCCTTCTTTTGTAGTTGAGGACATTTAGGCTTAGAGAGGTTACATGATCTGCCCAAAGTCAGAAATGAGTCTTATTTGAACACAGGATCATCTGCATACAGAGTTCATATTCTTTTTATACTACAGCGTAAAAAGGAAAAAAAAAAGAGGGATGTAGGAAAAGGAGGGAATGTAAACTGAGGGAAAAGGGAGAGAGAGAGGACAGACTGTAGTAGGTGGGACTGGCGGGGAATCACACCAACTGTCTTGTCCATGACCCCATGACCCTGGGGTCATTAGCCTTTCATTCTTTTTTTTTTTAATTAAAAAAATTTCAATTATAGATTACATTCAATATTATTTTGTATTAGTTTCAGCTGTACAGCATAGTGGTTAGACAGTCATATACTTTACAAAGTGTTCCCTCTGATATTTCCAGTGCCCTCCTGACACCATACACAGTTATTCAATATTATTGACTCTATTCCCTGTGCTGTACTTTACATCTGTGTGACCATTTCAGCTGTCAGTTTGCACTTCTTAATTTCTTCACCTTTTTCACCCAGTTCCTGAACTCCCTTTTCCTTTGACAACCTTCAGTCTCTTCTCTCTTATTCTCTTTGTTTTGTTTGTTCATTTATATTTTTCATTAGATTTCACATACAAGTGCAATCATATATTTGTCTTTCTCTGACTGACTTATTTCACTCAGCATAATACTCTCCAGGTCCATCCATGCTGCTGCCAATGATAATCAGCTTCTCATTCTTATGACAGGTTGTTATTGGTCTAAATTGTGTTTTTATTTTTTAAAGATTTTATTTAGTTATTTTTAGAGGGGGGAAGGAAGGGAGAGAAACTTCAGTGTGTGAGAGGAACATCAATCGGTTGCCTTTTGCATGCACCCCAGCCGGGGCCCCGGTCTGCGACCCGGGCATGTGGTCTGACCAGGAATCGAACTGATGACGTGAGTGCTGTGCCTTGGGTCCCTGTTATGATTACCACTATCACAGTATGAGATAATCAAGGCCCATGCTTCTAAGAGCTGAACTAGATTTGAACATCTCTTCTTTGAATCTGGTTGTGGTCCCTTCTGGGATCAGCATGCTCTACTTGGAAAATTAGCTTCCCTTCCTTCCTCCGGGTCAGGAACATCTGTTGGAGCCGGAGTCCTCTGCCGAAGCATATTGTGTGTTTGTAAAACTTTCCATGAGGACCATTAGCTCGGCCTGAACCACCGAGGACTGTAAGTGGCTGTGAAAACAAGTGCAGACTGAGTCAACAGAAAGCTGGCACGTCCAGGAACAAAAAGCCACCCAGCCCTTTCTGGAAAGCAGTTGCTCCTGTTCTCCTGGGAATCTTTGTTTTAAAATGGTCTGTTATTTAGCTAAAACACGATACCTAAAAACACTTGTAGCTTTTCCAGACAAAAATCATGTGAGTGAGCAGATTGCTTCCCCATAACCTTTGAATACAAAACTGAAAGCATAGCAGCGATGTATTTGTGCATGTTGTTGCTTTTTAAGTATATTTTACTGATTACGCTATTACAGTCTTCCCCATTTTTTCTCCCCCTTCTCCCCCACTCTGCCCTGTGCTCCCCCAGCCCTCCAGCCATCCTCACCCCATGTCCATGGGTTGTACATGTAAGCTTTTTGGCTTCTCTGTTTCCTATATCATTCTTGTGCTTGTTGTTTTAATATGTTTAGTCTTCACATACACTGAGCATTAAATGGCACACAGAGTATATCCATTGTTTACACTCAAAGAGCTGGAAGAGGGGGAGAGAGAGAGACTGTGTGTGTGTGTGTGTGTGTGTGTGTGTGTGTGTGTATTACAGATTCTTTGGTGAATATTTTCTCCAGTTCCAAGCTTCAGCTTGAGGATGTCAAGAACTTGGACAGACTTCAGAGAAATGCACCCCCCCACCCCATATGATTAAAGGGCTCCCCGCAGGAACCAAGAGGAAAGCCACTACCAGCGTGGTATACCCATATGCATTCTACATGGGATAATTTAATGAAGGAATGTTGGTCCAGAGATAGGAAGATAGGGAGGTGATAATAATACTCTGCAGGTATAGAACATGATGATTTTGGTAGTTTGTGGAGTACTAGAACCAGCTGGTCTTCATCGCCATTAGGACAAAATACGGGATTTCAAATTAAACTGCAGAGGATGATGCGCATTTAGGACATGACAAGTAACTCATGTAGAATTTTTGGATCCTGTTACATTGTAGCTAAATAGTTTGATTTTAGAATTCCAGATTGTTGATATTAGAAGAAATGCTAGAGAACATTCAAGACACTTATTTTAAAGATGCAGGTCTAGAGAAACAAAAATAACAGTTACAGAATTTTTTTTTTCTTTTTGGCCAATCCAGAATTGTGCTTTATGTTGCAGGGAAATGCCTGTTGTTTATTCTAGTGACAGAGACCGTGAACTGCGTCACAGAGGTTCCTGCATGGCAGGAAATATGCTGGTTAGAGTCACAAGGAAAGATCTTTTTCTTTAGATTGGACTTCTTCCTGGCTCTGTACTCAGTCAGATGAAGCACTTGCACTATTGCATCTAGTAGTATGGGGGAGGGTTGAGTGCCTACAAGGTCTGTCCAGAAGGTATCCAGCCATGCAATATGAAAAATAGAGACATTTATTGAGGAAAATATAAGATACGAGAAATACTGTACATAGGACCATGATGTCTCAGTCCCCTTCAAAGTAGGCACCTTGGGACCTCACACAGTTCTCCCAATTGCCATCAGCTGCCCCATTGTATTTTCCTGAATGTCATCAGTGGTCTGAAATCTCTCCCCTTTCTAAGGTGATTTTAGTTTTGGGAAAAGCCAGAAGTTACAGGACACCAACTCTAGGCTGTAGTGGGGCTGAATCACCTGGGTGATTTAATGTTTCACCAAAAAACTCTGCACGAGATGTGATGCATATGCAGGTGCATTGTTGTGATGAAGCTGCCAATCAGCAGTTGTGGCCTTGTGATTCATCCAAACAGTTTCTGCAGAGGAATGTTCAAGCTGAACACAAAATGTGATGCAGATTTGTTGTTCTACTCAGTCATTTTGACTCCCATGTCCACACAGTACACATGCTCACTCAAGGCATCTACCGCCCCCAGTGACTAGTACAGCAAAGGCATCATTGCTCACACATGTGCATTCCAGTCCACTCTCCTTGGCTGCCAGGTTACATAGATGTTGCGTAAACTGTTCTCATTATATTAACAATGGGTAGACTTTTTCCAGATAGACATTATTATTATTATTATTTTATATGAGCAGGCTGCAATTAGGAGCAGAGTTTCTGTCTAGGGACTCAAACCCATTATAAGATGAAGACAAATGTTCTATTACCTCTTGCCTCAGAAAGTGAGTAGGATGAGGTGGAAAGAAGGAGTATGACCTCACTTCTCCTTATGCCTCGCTTCTTCTGAACTTGGAGTGTGAATGAAGGCTTTAGGGAAAGAGTACAGAAACCAGAATAGTTACTAAAATTAATGAGGGGGAAACATGAGGAAGAAATGAAGGCAAGAAGGAATTTGAGAGTTCACGGAAGGGAAGATGCTGTTAGGATCCTATCACTACTTACAGTAGATATTATCAATATTATCTCCGTTTTAGGGAGAGGCTCATATAGGTGGAGTAGCTTGCCTTAAGGCTACACAATCAGGTGATGGAACAAGCATTCAAAGCTTTTACTGTGGAAAAGCTTTTACTGTGGGACTCCAAAGTCCATGCTCTCAAAAGCTGAGCCACATGCAGCTCTATTTCTGCATTTCCAGTGCTACACATCTTAAATTAATTGAATTAATTATTCAACTTATGGTTCAGTGGATGAGAGACATGTTGGGACTCTGCCTTCCTGATCTTGCTGCTTGTTTTGAGAGGTCCTTGCAGTATGTTTAAGTTAGAGAACCACGGACTTAGTTCCTCTGTGGGTCCCCTTTCCCTAGTGCATGTTATGTGCATGGGAGCTGGAGAACGTGTGGGCGTCAAAGCATTTTCTCATGAATATTTGCAGAGCTGTGTACATTCCATCACTGGTGCTATTTCTTCCCAACCAAGATGGAGACAGAAGTAGAGACTTTATAAGAAAAAGCCTTTTTGTGCAGTAACTGGATGGGGCTCTGCAGACATGAGTGGGGGAAGGGAGAGCACTATGAGCATTCCATTTCAGTGTGTTCCCTCTGCCAGCACCACAGCTGCTCAGCTCTATAAGCGTGTCCATGGGCAGGATTTTAAGGGAATAAGGTCATTTTTTGGCTTCATCTAACTAATTTTTCCCCTCTAGAAACTAGATTGTGAACCTTTAAAGACTCAGAAAAATCTGTAAAACAGAGATCCTTAACACTTACTGTTTGCTGCTGGTGTTGGATGCCTACACAAAAATGAATAGCAGAAACTAGAGAAATCTTTTTTTTTTTGGGGGGGGGAGACTTTATTTTTTTATTTTTTTATTTTTAAATATATTTTATTGATTATACTATTACAGTTGTCCCATCTCCTCCCCCCACCCCCCTCCCTGCACACCCCTTCCCCCCACACTCCCCCTCTTTAGTTCATGTCCATGGGTCATATATATGAGTTCCTAGAGAAATCTTTTAAAATGCAAAAACAAAAGCTTGTTCGGATTTTTTTTTTCCCTCTGTGAGACAAGGGTAATAGGAGTTTCTGGTAATAGCTGGAGTCCTTGAGATCCAGGCAGGAAAGAGATTGTCTGTAGGGGAGGAGCCCTAAGCTTAGTAGTCAGTTGCAGACTTGGGCAGCCTAAGAGTCCTGAGTCTGCTGTCCTTGACATTGCCCAGCAGTTCTCTTGCGTGCATCTGCAACGCTGAGGCATTCTCCTGTATTCCCATTCCCTTCACACTTACTTGAATTTGTCCTGGGGTTTAAAACGATGGTCAGTGAATTCCTTAAAGAAGAGAAGTATGGTGATGGTGATGATAACTTTGAGAGTCTTTGGAAAAACTGATTTGCAAAATCATGTAAACAGGATATAAAATGAAGAGCAGCTCTTTGAACAGAGGGTCTGTGTTCACCACAGCAGTGCGCTAACTGACCGATAACAGTAGGCTTCTCCCGAGGAAGCCACCTGCTCTGCCTCACTAGGTGCTAAAGTCTCTCCCACATACTTGCACAGCAAGCCTGTGTCCAAGTACCCTCCCAGCACTATTTCAATGGTCCTCTGTTTGGGGTAGCCAGTCCAGCTGACCAACAAAAGGCCCCTTCTAAGTGCAGTATTTGAAAAGGGTTCAGACACTGAGTGTGGGGGGGGGGAGGAATAGGACTTGTTTCTCTATAGTTCTGTGCTCAGCAGAAAGCAGATAACTGCATAACGAGTGTCAGCAAATTAATTTATTAAAATATTTTGCTATAGAGGCAATACAAACTAATTATAAAAATTCAAATAATATAGATATAATGGAGAAAGGGGAACCTTAGTACACTGTTGGTAGGAATGCCCACTGGTATAGCCACTGTGGAAAACGGTATGGAATTTCCTCAAAAAACTAAAAATGGAACTGCCTTTTGACCCAGCAATTCTGCTGCTGGGATTATACCCTAAGAGCCCTGAAACACCAATCCAAAAGAACCTATGCACCCCAATGTTCATAGCAGCACAATTTACAATAGCCAAGTGCTGGAAGCCACCTAAGTGCCCATCAGTGAATGAGTGGATCAAAACACTGTGGTACATTTACACAATGGAATTCTATGCAGCAGAGAGAAAGAAGGAGCTCCTACCCTTTGTGACAGCATGGATGGAACTGGAGAGCATTGTGCTAAGTGTAGTGAGCCAGCAGTGAAGGATAAATAAAATGTGATCTCACCTATAAGTGGAACCTAATCAACAAAATAAACAAGCAAGCAAAATATAACCGAGACATTGAAATTAAGAACAAATTGCAGTAATTAGAGAGGAGGGTGTGGGAAATAACGGGGGAAAGAAGGGAAAGGATAATCAAAGAACATGTGTAAAGGACCCATGAACAAAGCCAAAGGGGGGTAGGATTGAGAGTGGGAGGTGGGGGTGGGTGGGGGAAAGTGGTGGCGGGAAAATGGAGACAACTCTATTAGAAGATTAATTTAAAAAATGATAAAAGTAAAGTGAAAAAACCTTCCTCTTCTATGCCTCCCCACCAGTCTCATTCTCTAGAGCAGGGGTGTCAAACTCATTTTCACCGGGGGCCACATCAGCCTTGTGGTTGCCTTGAAAGGGCCGAATGTGATTTTAGGACTGTATAAATGTAACTGCTCCTTAAGTAGGGGCAGGGAGCTCAGCACTGCCGCCGGGTAGAAACAAGGTGCCGGCCCTGAGAAAACAAAGTGGAGGGCCGGATTTGGCCCGTGGGCCTTGTGTTTGCCACCTGTGCTCCAGAGGTAACCACTGTCTACATTTTTTTGATATCCTTCCAGGCATTCTCTAAACATAAGTAAACATATAGTATATATATATTTTTTTAAAAAAGGGACTTACACTGTATATACTGTTTTTCAACTCGCTTTATTCTACTCCACTTATCTCGCCCTAATTTATTTGCAGTACCTGTAGTTCTACCTCACTGTTTTAATGGTACATAGAATTGCATTGTATGAAGGTGTAACGGTTTAGTTTTCTGTGATGGACAATTAGGATATTTCCAGATTTGTGCTATCATGCATAATACTGGAATGAACATCTTTGCATTTTTACAAGCATAACTGTAAGATAAAGTGCTGGAAGTACAGCTTCATGTTCTAAGCGTATGTATACTTGAAATTTCAGTAAATTTTGTCTGCCTTACAAAAAGATTGTACCCTTAATGGTAACGTATCAGAATACGTTACCACATCCCTTGTCAATACTAGGTCAGACTTTTTCATCTTTGCCTATCTAATATGTAGAAATAGTATCTTATTGTTACCTTTTCTTTTATTATAACTGAAGTTGAGCATTTTTTTTTGTTTCTTGGCCATTTGTATCTTTCCTGTGAATTATGTGTTCATGTATTTTCCCCATTTTTCTACTGTATTGTTCATCTTTTTCTGTTATTTTTAAGAGAAATTAACACATGAAGGAAATTGATCCAGATGTCACAGATACTGCAAACATTTTCCCTGCTTTTCCTTTTGTTTTTATTCTCTTTATGGTAATCCCCACCCCCTGTGTATGTGTGTTTAGATGTAGCTGAATTTATCAACCTTTCTCTATGGCTTACTGGTGTATGAAGCTTAAAAAAGCCTCCTATTCTGAGATTATAGAAGAATGAGGGGGGACCCAGAAAACCCCAAAATTTATTTATAAAAACTGTGTGTTTATTCTTACATGTTTAAACATCAGTCACCTTCAAAGGACTCTCCATTTGATGCAATATATCTATCGAGGCTGTTTTCCACTGCTCAAAACAGTTTTGAACTTGTCGATTTTGATGCCTTTTAGTGCTTCCGCTACTTTTTCTTCCATCTCTTCCACATTGGCAAAACGTTTCCATTTTAAGGACTTTTTTTTCATTTGGCAAAACAAAAAATAATCTCTCAGAGTGAGATCAGGTGAATAGGGAGGGTGGGGCACAGGGGTCATGCCATTTTTGGTCAAAAACTACTGAACACTCAGTGCAGTATGAGCAGGTACACTTGAAAATTACCCATCATGAAATGGGCAAATGTGTTGAATGAATCTTCCCAAAAAATTCACTGAAGCCAAACACATCCTCTCACAACAACACCAGCTAGTTGATACAGATGGGTTCCTAGAACACTCACCTAGGGGGGGAAGCCGGTACTACAAGGGACCTGTCATCCTGAAGGTAATTTCGGTTTTTTTTGGGGGGGTGGTTCTCCCTTGTATTCACCATATTTTTTTTCTGGTATGATATCAGATTTATCTTTTTAATATTTAAATATTTGATCCATTTAAAATGAGGTAGGGCTTTTTTTCCCGTAGCTAGTTAGCCAGTTGTCCCATTACCATTTATTGAATACCCATCCTTTCTCCAGTGATGTAAAAAGCCATTTTTATCATGTATTAAATTCTAGTGGGGACTCTTTTAAAATTCCATTTTCTTCCATTGATCTCTTTGTATTCTTGCAGCAGAACTATTTTTTCAGAAGTTTTCAAATATACATAAAAGTATATACCATACTATTTCACCACTTTTTGTATCTCATCTCCCCACTTCCTGCCATTCAAGATGTTCTTCAAGAGTCAGTTAAAATGAGACTTCCTCCTTGAAGTTGTCTCCATCCCCTAGATTCTCATAGTATCTGTTACTTCCTTGTGACACTTTCTGGGTATTAACTGAAATTACTGCTCTTTGGGTGAACGACTTACCTATTTTATTACACTAAGTGACTTACCCATTTTATTATACTAAGTGATCCTTGAAGGCAGACAAGGCCTTGTGCATCTTTGAATAGCCCACAGTCCCTAGCACAGTAACGTTTCATTCATCTGGTCACATTTAGGAGGCAGCCACCATCTGTAACACAGTGGGCTTGAGTGCTGCGGGGAGTATAGAACAACTTAAGACATGACCCCTGCCCTCAGAAGGTTTATAGTCTTACTGAGAATACCAGGCTGTAGGCGCATAAAATAATTGACAATGCCAAGCATTCCGGTGTTAAATGATTAATAACTACAGAAAGTACTTCAGGAATCCAGAGAGAAAACATACCACCCATAGACTGCATTGAATGATTTTAAGGGATGTCATTTCAGTCAGAGGGAAAGGCATAAGCAAAGATTCCAGGACACGGATGTACAAGCTGTGTTCAAGGGGTTTCGGTGGGGCCAGTCCAGGGTGAAACTAAGAGGGTGGAGTCACAGTATCCACCTCTCCAAGTGTTCCTGGAGTCCAGACTCCCACATTCCATCTCTGAGCTGCGCAGACTCCTAGGGGACACGGAGGCTAAACACAGTTTCTCTGGCACATTGGCAAACTGGCCTCAGGAGCATCCTGATGCTTAGCTGAGTCCAGCAGATACAGGCACATCATCACTCTCATTCCTGAAGCAAGAAAAGGAAAATGGGTACTTTCACTTTAGATAGTTTGGGAAGCCTTGAAGATTTTTAACCTGAGAGCAGGAGGCCGGGTATCCTGAGTTATAAAAACAGCATCCACGCATTCAATAAACATTACTTATCATATGCCAGGAGTATGTTGGGTGCTTGGTAATTGAACTGTGTGTGTGTGTGTGTGTGTGTGTGTGTGCGTGTGTGTGAGTGTGAGTGAGGGGCAGGGAGAGAGAGAGAATGCGTATGTATGACAGAGTCTTGCTCAATTTCTTTACCTCACTTGATATGTCTCCTTTTCTGCAGATCAGATTTCAAGCAAACCTAAGGTCTCTTTAAAAGGTTCCTTCTCTTCTAGAGGTTCTGATAGTCTGTAGTGCCTGTATCATCTTTCTGTCCACACCATTGTTGGTTGGACGCTACTGTCTTTCTGTTTCCAGACCCTGGGCTTGGGGCCCTGGTATCTCATCTTTGCTGCTCTCTCAGGAGCCTGCCTGTGGGCCATCTTACAGATCTGTTCTTGTTGCAGATGGTAGAAGTATTCTAATTTTTACATTTAAGCCACTTTCTTGTAGAAAAATAGTCCTAGAAGCACATTTCTGGTTTTTCCTTATATATTTGGTTGGCCAAAAAGTCTGTTTAGTTTTTTCCATAAGGTAAAAGACATTTTTCATTTTTACACTTTGAGTATATTGGCTCTCTCCTGCTATTGGCTTCTAGTGCTGTGTAACATCTTCCAATGCATAAAACAGCCCCACAGCAAAGAATTATTTGGCCAAAATGTCAATAGTACCAAGAAACTTCACAAACCACTTTTGACATGTTTGATCAGTTACAGCACCTTCTCTGTACACTGTACAAATCTTTTTTTATTTCCATTGCATTTTTACCTTTCTTGAAATAATAAAGCATAATATACCAAAAATGGTGCGTATTTTCTTCCATCTGCAATATTAAAATGGCTGTACAAAAATTCACCAATTTTGATTTTTTAAAAAATTCATGCTGATATGATAGCTGTCACAATACAATGTAACAAACTTGTTTCAAATGAAGTTAAAGACAACTAAGCACTACTGGAGCCATTGTAGGGAAAAAACCAAATGAACTTTCTGGCCAGCCCAATATGTGCATGCTCACTGAACTTTGCTAAGTCTGTACACGTCCAGAAACCCCCTTATGATGAGAGGAAGAGGATGTGCTTCCTACTCTTTGGGAACACAGAGGTGGAGAGCCTGCGGTTGTTCTGCCTGGCTTCTCAAAGAGTGGATCTTGGTATTGCCTAGAGCTTGTTACAAATGTGTCCTTTCAGGCCCCACCCAAATGTACTGAATCAAAATCTGCATTTTAAAAAGATCACCAGGCAACACATGTGCATGTGAAGAAGATTCAAAGCCAAGAGGTCTGGGGTAGAGCATAAGATGCTGTTGGGCTGAGGACCACATTTTAGTAATAAGATTCTGAAGTAAATGATAGATTCCACCTTGATGAAGGAATTAATTACCATTTTTCCCAAGGTCCACTTAACTGTGCTTTTGCTTTGGCTGTAAAATGTGCATCATTCTCTGATTGACAGTGCTTTTACATGTCTGTCTGACTGACTAGAGAAAGAAGCTGTGTTAGGTCCTGACATACCCACTCACAGAACTGCTGTCTAAGGCAAGCCCTGATGGCTTTATGTTTTGTGATTTAAATAGCCTTGGGTATCTTATCTTTCAAGAGGGAGTGATAATTTTCCACTCACCAACATCACAGGAATGTTGTTAGAATAAAATGAAATATTAGGCTCGAGAGAACTTTGGAAAAAGAAATATTAAGTAAATATCAATTAGTATTACGATTGTATTACATTCTCTGTTGTTTCTGCACCAAGAAAGACATCTTTATTAGAGATTTTCATGTTGCCAATGAAAATATCTTAGGCTCTTAATTCTTTAATAAAAATTTTTTCTAGAAATACTGTAACTTATTAATTAAAAATAAGTAATATATGCATTTGTCAGAAAAAAACAGTATGAAAGGATTACATGGTGAAAATTAACCCTTCCTACCCTGTCTCCTTCCCCTAATGCTGAGGCAAACATTACGATCAATTTCTTGTATATAGTCCTAGAGAACTCCATGCAAATATAAGCATGTAGCTGTGTATTTATTCTTGT
Organism: Macrotus californicus; assembly: GCA_007922815.1. Taxonomy (NCBI): domain Eukaryota; kingdom Metazoa; phylum Chordata; class Mammalia; order Chiroptera; family Phyllostomidae; genus Macrotus; species Macrotus californicus. The sequence goes on along the minus strand of VMDR010010060.1, from coordinate 650 downwards.
TAAAAGTGGCAGTGCATAGATTATTCTGAATCTTTCCTTGTTCAGTTAATATATCTTGGAGACATTTCAGATCATATGTGTAGCTGGGTCTTGTTTTGTTTTCCTAATCAGATCATTTCTGCCTTTTAATTAGGGTTATTTAGACCACTTATATTTAGTGCAATTACTGATATAGTTATGACAATCATTTTACTATTCACTTTCTATTTGTCTCATCTGTTCTTTGTTCCCTTTTTAATATTTTTCTACCTTCTTTTGAGTATTTTTAATGGTTTGATTTTACCTTTGTTGGTTTATTAGCTATCAATCTTTGTTTTGTTAGTGGTTGTGTTAGAGTTCAAAGTATACATTTGTAATTTATCACTGTTTACCTTCAAGTGATAATATACTACTTCCCACATAAATTAAGGTTCACTAGAATATTTCTATGTCTCTTTTCTCAGTCTTTGTACTATCAAGTCATATATTTTATGTCTACAAATATTATAAACTCCATAATATATTATTAATAATTTTGTTTATACAATAAATTATCTTTTAAAGACTTTAACTAATAAAAAATCTTATATGTTTACCAATGTAGTTACCAGTTCTCGTGCTCTTCATTTCTTTGTGTAGATCCATATTTCCATCTGGTGTCATTTTCCCTC
>VMDR010010059.1:0-31787 GCA_007922815.1 Macrotus californicus | reverse complement strand
GTACAGGACCGGATAAAGGAGATGCAGTACATGTATACTATGGAACTGAAGTGTCCTTCGGTACAGGACCGGATAAAGGAGATGCAGTACATGTATACTATGGAACTGAAGTGTCCTTCGGTACAGGACCGGATAAAGGAGATGCAGTACATGTATACTATGGAACTGAAGTGTCCTTCGGTACAGGACCGGATAAAGGAGATGCAGTACATGTATACTATGGAACTGAAGTGTCCTTTGGTACAGGACTGGATAAAGGAGATGCAGTACATGTATACTATGGAATACTACTCAGCCGTAAGAAAAGACGAAATACTTCCAACTGCGACAACAGGAATGGACCTTGAGAGCATCATGCTACGTGAAATAAGTCAGACAGAGAAAGCTAAGACCTGTATGATCTCACTCATGTGTGAGATGTACAGCTGAAACTCATGGACACAGACACCAGCATGGTAGTCACGGGAGGGAAGTGGAGTGGGGGGTGGAGCAGGCTGAAGGAGGCCAACTATATGGTGATGAGAGATGATTTGACTGTGGGTGGTGGGCACACAATGCAACATACAGAACATGGATCATAGAAATGTACGCTCGAAACCTATGTAATCCTATTAACCAATGTCACCCCGGTAAATTTAATTTTTTAAAAGTTGGTTTTTAGAACATTAGGCATTCTTATATTCAAAAGTCAGTATTTTTCGAAGCCTATCTGAAATAGTGAAGAGAGTATATATAGGTGGTAAAAAAAAATCCTGGGTTTTAGTCCAATTTCTCATGTGGCAAAGGAAAATGGCAGATGGTCAATGGCGGCCCAGGCCCTGGTGCTCAAGTGAACATGAACGTGTTCGGGTTGTCAGAGCTGTAGCGACTGCTGGCACTTATTGAATGCTTACAATGTGCGGGGCATTCGACAAATGTTAGCCCTTTGGTATATTGTTTTGTGTATTAGAGTCCTTACAAAGAAACGTAAAGGAAAGCTCAGACAAGTTAAATAACTTACCCTAGGTGATGCTGTTAGTTAGCAGTAGAGCTGACATTTGAATCTAGAATAGTCTAGATTCCATAATCTAATTCTATAAAATGATAAGAAAGCAGAGACCACTGAAGTATCGCACATGTGAGATATATTTTATAACTTATAGACGCATATATACAATATAGTATAACATAATATGATCCCATAAAATAATTGGGGTTCTTTATCCTCTGGTTTCATTCTGCATTTGGCTTGGAAAACACCTCTTTCTTTACAGAGAAATCAGTCTAGGAAGGAAGTTCTCAAGTTAAGGTGACATGCTTGGTAATCAAGTGGCGTTTTTTGTTTTTGAGACTCGGTTACTTTATAGGCCTCTGGGCACTCACCAGAGTACGCTGCTGCCATCCCCAGTGGGAAAGTGTCGTGTGTGTCTAGGAGGTAGGAGCAGACAAAGAAGAGAAGAGAAGCAGCATGCTGGGATGCACAGGAGACCCGTGTGGTAGCAGGAAACAGACAAAATCAGCACAAAACTAAAGACAGAACAAGGGCTCAAGGGCCAGAGAAAGAACTGAGCCGGCAGACCTCAGAGACAGAGCAGGTCCCCTTCCAGACCACTGCAGCAAAGCAAGTTGTAATCTTTCTGCTGCCAGAGGGTCTTACCTGCAATTTGTGGGGGGTAGAGGTGGGGGAGAAAAAAAAGCAACATCTGTGGAGCATCACACAGCAGAGCACAATAAACCAAGGTCTGCCTGTACCTGTGTAAACTTCCTTGGGGACTGACTTGTCACAGCCCCAAATGCACTGTATCACCCTCCCATTTTTTCCTTCCCTTCCTTCCCCGGACTCTCAGCAGCAGACATAGGAACAAGCAACCAAAGGTCACCAGAACCTGGGCACATCCACAGTTCCACAGCAGTACGTCCTTTCCTTCTTGCCAAATACCGTGGCTGTCATATCCCATGATTTTCATATGTGTTTGTATTGGTCATCACCACAGAACATATCTGTATCCCAGTTAGCCATTTTTTTTTCCTTTAGTTCAGATTTCTACTAAGTCTTATTATTTGCATAACTGCTCAACCTGTTTCCAGGGAAACAGTTGTGCTTTCTGCGTAAATACCAGATTTTTGTCCTAACTCCCCTTTGTCACATTTTGTTAAAAAGAAATAATTTAGGTAGTTGTTTGCTCTTAATGTCTTCTCTGAAACATTTTCTTATGGAAATCATGCACGGAATTATTTTTCCGAGCCAATCCCAGTTTTTCCCCTGTAAATAGTACTCTATAGAGAAAGGGGTAGGATTGATTTGCCCCTTTGGACCAGGATGAGTCAGAAAGGAAAGTTATGAGGTTGAATTTTCAGTTTTGTCTCCAGCCTGTGATGTGGAATGAACTTACAGCGTGAGTTCTCTCTTTAGCTGGAGATTTGGGGAATTTTTTTACACAAGGTCAGATTTTACCACGTGAACAAAAAAATGACAATTTTGAAAGCTTCACCCTTTCATTTCCAGTACTGGTGATGCTCACGGAGCCAAATTCTCCTTGATGTTCACTTCAGAGCACTTAATTCTCGTGGAAGAACCTCCTGTGCAAAGAATTATCAAAATATAAATAACCACCAGCAGAGTATTAAGTGCAGGACAAAATGGTTTTCCCTTAAACGGACACTATATACTCAAACTATAGCTAAATAAATAGGCACTAAATCCAAAGATCATTTTAATGTTATTTGAGGTCTCCTACTGGAAATTTAAATTTTAATAATCATTCCAACCTAAATACATAGCGAGAATGCCTATATATCAAATTTCAGATTGCTCAGTGTTTGCTCAGTAAGGTTTCAAACCAACGAGTATTACAGCCACAGTAATATTTCCAAATATGAGAGCAGAATTTCACATTTGATAGAATTAAGGAGGAATGTAAGACAGCCTATTGCTAAATGCTGAATTGCTCGTGTCTTGGGGAGGGGTTCAAAGTGGAGGGAAGCCATGAAGGGGGCCCGGGGAGGTCAGGGAGGGATGCATCAAGGAAAAGGAGAGAGCTGTGAAGGGCCCCCTAGTAGAAGCTCAATCTGCAAAACATGAAACCTGAATCAAGTAGAATTGTCTGTCCCACACATCGGGGCGGGCCTAGCTCCCCCTCGCACTGCAATGCCCTCCCGTGGTGTCCTCCAGATTGGCTGCCTCGTGCTCAGTATAATCTTAGGATGGCTTTGTGCGGTAAACCATTGCAAGCTGAAACCTGAACATTGACAACTTCAAATGAATGCGGAACAGACTTTGGTGATGGATGAATCAATCCAAGAGTCAGCCCAGAAGGCCATTCGAAGGAATTGCATTGATGACTTAAAAATGTTTGGACACCAAAGCTTGATGTAAAGAATCATTGGCCGATGGTCACTTTCACCCCATGGATAGCGGTATGTCAAGGTTACAAGCTGATCTGGTAGCTTTTTGGAAGGACAATTTTCATGGCCCATACATTTTCATGAGATCATGTGCTTGTAGTGACCTTTGGCCCTCAGAAGAAATTCTATTTTAGAAATCTTCTAGGGCCCAGCTGGGGAAGGTACTGAGATTACAGAGGGTTATAGAGGGCTGGATTGCATGTAGCGGGCCTGCTTTCTCTCTTTGTTCCTCTTATCAAGGACTTGTCAGGAAGGGGTTAATCAGTTACAGGTGGGACATGTTTGATCTTTAAAGCTTTTTGATACCAGACCTGTGTTCCTCTTAGCCTAAGCCCTAGAGAATCCACAAAGGGAGTAAAAAAATAGCACTAGCATTTTCTTTAAAAATGTAAAGAATCCTCTTTTGGATGAGAGCAGGGTTTCCTTAGATATCTGACTTCCCTCCCCGCCTTTCTCTTTTTGGCAGCGTTCAGATGTGCAAATCTCACTGAAGTCATTCCAGGCTAAAAACATTTGTGACCAAATACCAGAAAGCTAGAAATAAGTATTCTAACCTTTCTCGAGAGGTTGTTGAATATTCCTCCTAACCTTGCCGATCAGGTGGCCTTTTAGCAAGAGATGGATGTTAACGGTTGCTGGGTGCCAATGCAGGGGGAGATCATTAAATAATTCAAAAATAGCTGCACTCTAGACTATACCTCCGCACTAAGGAGTCTGGCTGCTTTCGGGTCTTAAAGAGTTGTTGAAAATGGTGGTGCAGCCAAAACCCAAACACCAATATTACCTTACACCAATTAGTAGCTATTACATTTGATGGCCTTTTTTTGGCACTAGCTACCCGAATTGGGGGGGGTGGGTAGCCACCTCATCCTGCTCTCAGTCCATGTGGTTTCAGTGGGGCAACCTATTCCCTGGATCAAGGGTGTGGGGAAGGAACGCGACTTGAGCTTGGAAAATCAGAGAGTTGTAGCTGGTACTTCTGTTAGAACCATCGGGAAGGACTTTCTCTTTCTGTATGTTGTTCAGCTGTTCGGTATAAATGTGAAGGAAAAATTTGTCTCTAAGTGACACTGGTGCAGAAGACAGCAGAACCATAAAGTGAAGTGAAAGTTGGTCCTGAAAACAACCTTTGGGCACCTGGATCCAGCTGTGCCTGAAGGTTTTCACTGCCTGCCGAGACAATAAATCCCCACTTTTCTTGTTAGTTTAACCAGGACTTCTGGCAATAAATTGTGAAATATACATTTCTTTTTGTGATCTTCAATCCTCATCTACTTCTAAGGGATTCTCTGCATCTGACACCAAACCTGGTTATTTTGATTTTTTCCCCTTTGGATGAAAATTTCCTTTTAAAGTTGCATGCTTTTATTTCTTTGGCTTGCAAAAGCAAAAAAAGAATCATTTTTTTTTCTCTAAAATTAAAACAAGCTAAGATACAAAGGCAGTTAATCATCTATTTTTATCACCGAGGCCTATGACGTAGACTTGACTTGCCACCATTGCAGAAATTCAAAGTAGAAAGAGGGCATTTATAAAGGATGTTAAAGGGTGAATGAATTCCACAAGGTATTGTCCATTACCTTCTTAATTATCTGACTGTAATTAGGTTTCTGTGGCTTTTTCTTCCTCCCAGATGCTAGAAACACTAAGAACAAGCCTGGGTAATACATACTCTTGTTCTCACTGTAGTTTTTCAGATTCATTTCTTTCCAAAGGAGTTGCACCCCAGTATGGACCACAAGATATAAGAGTTGGGTTTTATTTGCCCTCATATCCAGGGTCAATGTTCCTGGTATGGAACATGTGATCGAAATATGTTTGCTGAACCCAACTAACTTACCTGACTTAATAGTCAAAGTGCACATTTGTTCAGAGTGAGCCAACTTTTTGCGAAGTGTCTATCTGTAAATATTTTAATCTGAACAACCACCTCATTGTTAGCTCCTTCTATTGCCCCAGCTTTATAGATTAAAAATAAAAAGACTGACAGAGATTAATTAGCTTGTCAAACTTACCCAACTAGTAAGTGATGGACATATGTCTTTCTTATTCCAAAATCCATGCTTTCTCTTCGATGTCATATTTAAAATAGTATGAGAGGGTCAAGCAATGGATCAAATCTCCAGATATATGACTCCAAGTATATGAGGGTCAAGTCTCATATATATGACTTTCTGGTGACGTTTTAACACTTCAGTGATTTTCAAAGAAGATGTATGTATGTCAAGACCTGCAGCTGAAGAAATGCCCACTCTGCACTCATTGAATGCAACTAAACAACAGCACCAAAAAGATATCTACTGGTTTAAATTTCCACATAAAGCAGAAATAAATGCCTCCACTCTACAGCATTCATCTTTCCGTGTTCGGATTCAATGGAGGGGATGCTACAGCGCTTCTCAGTCCTATGTTCCCTGCAGGGGTGCTGACATGGATGTGGTGGGGCGGAAAATTCTGTCCTCGATTACACTTGGGACATGCAGGGTTTTCACAAAGTAAAGTTAGACATGAATTGGAATGCTAGTCTTTAACGTAATAGTGTTCGTTGTGAGTCTCCGAACCAGGGCTGTATAATGCAGCGTTTCCCAAAGATATCTCCAAAGAATGCCCTGTTACAGACCACTCGCAACCTTAGCTGACTAAGGAGTGCCCTTTATGAAATACGGCCTTTGTCTTCATGGGGGAGCAGAGAGCGGTTGAGGAGAAAGTGGGCAGTATTTGTTTATTTTGCTTTTAAGAAAGTGCTAGAAAAAAAAATATTAGCAGCCTCAGGACACAGTTTAGTAACTGCAGATTCTGGGGAAAACAGCTTTCGTTTTAGGTCATCTATTTTGATATGGCTCCCATATGAAATGCTCTAATTCCTCAAAACTATTAAATTCCATCAAGAGATTTAAGTAATTTGTGCCTCTTCTACCTCACGCAAATCAAAATTTTAACCGTAATCTAATGATGGTGAGAAATGCGAGGGAATAAGGCTAAGTAAAAACTAGGTGAAGGATCGAGGAGCCTTTGTGACTCGACAGCATGGTCCTACTGGGCATTTGAGGTGAGGTCAGGACAGCGTGCCACAACGAGGAATCATGTACAGTCCTGGGTAAATTACAGTTGTGACCATGCACATATTGATGTTCTTTGGATGTGTATTTGTGAATACACAATTCTAAACATAGGAATTCATCCCTTTTCATCAGAAGAGAGGAAGCCCTTTATGCACATGCTTTTATCCACCGTGAAAGACTTCTTACAGAAGGTGACTTTAAATGAGGTGGTGGAAGATCGTGATGACACAAGGGACATTTGTTTAGTGACTGAGAAAAGTGCTGCCGGTATTAAAAAGAAAACCCAAAATAGGAACTGAGCAAACTGGCCTCCTGGGGATGGAAAAATGGTCTCTGATTCTTGAATGTTGAATTATAGCCAAGCCTGGGGTTTGGAATAAGGTATACCTCACAGGTAGTACAGACTCAGCCTGAGAGAGCAAAAGCTCAATGTGGCAGCTTTATAGATAACAGAGGGACCACAGATGATGGTCTTTGACAAGTGGGAAGTATGCAGAGATCTAATTCAGGGGGATGGAATGATCTCACCACAGAGATTCTCTGCCTCCCCCAGCTTCCCAGGCCTTCACCTGCCTAACCTGTCACTCAGCACCTAGCTCAGGCATCACTTGCTCTAAAATGCCTTCTCTCCTGTCTCCTACCCTGCCCAGTGGTACCTGATTTAATGGCGTTCCTGTATATTCCCAAGGCATCCTATTTATGCCTCCGTATTAGTGCTTAGTAGGGTGGATTAAGACTTTTAGAGGCCCTTTGTACTAGGGGGAGAAAGCTATTGCATAATACTACATGTGATCAAGATAAAAGTAATATTAAATGCTAATGTAAGTTTAAGGAAGTCCACAAAGCTCTGAATTTTTCCATTGGTGCTTGTATTGTTTCTTTCTTATACAACTATATCAAACTCTTAAAAAATTTTTTTCTCAATGTCCTTAGTATCCTGCTATTCTGATATTATAAGTATGAGTTTAGTGTTCCTTTGGGATAATGCTTTTTTACTTAAATGACTCATTTGAATGTTTGTTTAAACCAGTATACAGTGAACTCTTAAAAGAAAAGAGATTATGACTCATTCATCATAGTATTTCAAGAGTTTGTCAACAAATACCTGTCAAACTAAAGATAAAAGAGAATTAGGCAAGTAGTCAGATGTGAATAACGGATTCAATATCAGGGCTAGAAGAGCAGCAAGTGTGATTTGGTGTTGAGCCTTAATGTGTTAGAACACTGTCCCTGAAATTCATACTACTCTCCACCCCCAAATTAGGTTAAATGTCATTGCTAGAAACCAGGATGCCAGAAATTAGGTTGAAAATATTAACATATTGATTGATTGAATTCTTTTCTCCATCATATTTTTTCATTTGTGTAACAACGTCCTACTAGATGTCAAGCTGAGTTCTAAGGATAACAAAGGTTAACCCTGACGTACACAGTCTGTATCATACCAGTGTTTACAGACGGTAGGGGCTGTAATCGCAGAAATAGCCTGACTTGTTCAAAGTGATGTTCACAACCGTTCCTCGTTGTAAAGAGGCTGTCGTTTGCTTTGACTGGTTGGCACATATTTATTAACAGTGTTAGCTATTTTGAATTATCAACCTTATTTTACAATAAATTGTTAGAACATAACTGAAATACAGATTTCCATTTCCATGGGTCACTCTAGCTGATGTGTAGGGCATAAAGTATTCCTCAAAAGATTAAGAATAGTACTACTGATTGATCCAGCTATTCCACTTCTGGGTATTTATTAAAAGACTGTGAAAACCCTAATTCAAAAAGATTCATGTACCCTTATGTTCACTGCTGTATTATTTGCAATATCCAAAATATGGGAACAGCCTAAGTGTCCACTGATGGATGAATGGCCAGAGAGGATGTGATATGTCACAAGTAGCAACTACTCAGCTGTAAAATAAGAACAAACTCTTGCCATTTGTGACAACATAGATGGACCTTGAACGTATTATGCTCAGTGAAATAAGAGAAAAAGGTACTGTATGGTTTAACTCAAATGTGGACTCTATAGCAAAACAAAACAAAAATTATAGATACAGAGAACAGGTTGGTGGTTACCATGGGTTGGGGGGGGGTGGAGGGTGAAATAGGTGAAGAGAATCAATTATATGTTGAAGTATAACAACCAGATTTTTGGTGGTAATTGTAGTATATACAAATGCCAAGTTGTAATGTTGTACACTTGAAACTTACAATGTTCTATGCTAATTTTACCTGTAAAAATACTTAAAGACCAACAAAGTACCGTCCCATAGATGTTTAAGATGTCTGAGACGTATCTTGAACTTTGTCTGGCGGGACCAGTCAACAATAGGGTAGAGTCCAGTGACAGAGTTTTTTATGAAGTGGAGAGACAGGTCCATCAAGGCTAGTCCTTGAGTGATGCTTCCAATGTGTGGGTTCCAGGGACTGCTGGATTATAACACCACCTTTGTATAACCAGCCATACCGTTTGGGCTTCACTCATTTCACAAACAAAAGTTTATTTCTAACATTGCTGTCTAATTCAGCGCTCTGAGAGACCCTGTGATAATATCATGCGGAGCCACCTCTGGAATGTGGGTCCCTGATTAGCCCCAAATGTTAGCTGTCCATCCCTGGAGTGTGGATTTCTTATTTGGGTGCTGCAGCTGCTAACTGACCAACTGCATACATCATCACACTACCTATATTGAGGTGTGTTTATAGTTATCACTTTTCATTATTATATGAAGTCTAAGGATCATGAGGAAAACCTAGGCCGGAGGGATACATTTTAAAAGCATTAGTGTATGAATAAATGGCAGAGCAAAGCCCAGGGAGCAAATTCGATGTTCAGAGGACAGTGGGCAAAGAGAGAGGAGAAGGACCTGGGACCGAGCCCTGGGAGAGGACCACATTGTGGTTATAGGCAGGGAACATGGATCTTGAAGTGAAGACCACGCATAGCACCCTGAGGAGGTGGGAGCGAAACTAGGGGGATGCTAGGTCACCCAGCCCAAGCGAGGTGAGCGCTTTCAGGAAAAGTCAATCACATCAACCGTCCTCAACAGATGCAGTGAATTGTGGTGAGACGTGTCTTGTGAACTCTGGCCAGAGCCGTTTCTGTGGCACGTGCGGGGTGAAAACTGGGCTGCAGGGGGTTGAGGAGTGAGCCGAAAGTGAACCTGGGCAGGCGTAGCCACCGCCTTCAGGACGAGTGCTCACTCCCTGGGTCGGAGAGGCTCAGAAAGGACCTTCGATTCTATTTCCTTCATCTCAAAATTGTCACACGAATCCATCTCCACTTCTGACAATTTTTAAAGTAACTATTAAACACCTACTTACTGCCCAAGATGAGTCCAAGAGGGGCATCGTTCCTACACTTTTAGTAGTTTACAATTTCCTGGGAGGTTGAGATAAGTACACAGATGAGCTAACATAAAGGCTAAGGATTTAGAACTTGTAAATTTAACTCCGCTAGGTGGACAGAACATAGGTCTACAGTGAGACAAGTGAGTAAGACTGTGAGTTCTGGAGTCTGTGTAAACACAGGCTCTCTTCACACTTAACTGTGTTGTTTATATTCTCAGTCTGCCTCCTGTTTTCATATGTAAGTGGGAGGAAAGGTGCAAAGTACTTCCGAAGATTTTTGTAAGAATCAACTGGGGGTTAATTTAAAATAGCGTTTGGAGTGTAACAAATATCCATAAGTAGTAGGAATTTGTACCTCAGGTGGTCCCGTCATTATAAATGCGAAAACTGAAGCTCAAGGAATTTAAGTGACTTCCCTCAGTCTTTCAGCTGGTTCAGATTAGACCTGGGACCAGGACACGAAATAATTGGCTTCTTATTTCCCCATCTTCCCTACTTCTGGTGCCTCATCTACTTCAGTGACAATTCAGAGAAAACAATACGTATACGCTACATGTTATACAACATTATCCATTTGGCTGATTCTCCACCATGAGCTTAAAAATCACTTAGTGTCTAAAATGATGTTAACTGAATCGGTAATGCCAGAGAAAACAGTTTCACTGTCTTGGAAATAAGTTACTGTAACTAGATTAAAGGGTTCCTTTGATCATAGCACTCGTGTGCATATTGGTGTGAGCTAGGAAAGCAACAGGGGGCAGGGCCAAAAGGTATCTTCTTATTCCGAGCAGGGATTATACATGAGAGTGAATAAAAGAAAAGTGGACGCTATTAACCCGGGTTGTCCTCATTTTAAATAAATGGCTTTATGCACATGTTCGTGCAATTTTAATAATGATTGCCTTAAAAGAAACCACTGCCTTTTAAATAACTATTTAATAATAACTATTTGTCCTCTCCACACAAAGAAAGGAGAGACAGGGCCCCACAATTGAACTGTTTAACATGCTAAACTGAACGGCCTCTTGGAGTGAATACAAAGCCAAGAGGGAGGGGTTTTGAATGCTAATCCCACGGCTTTGTCTTCTCTGAATGGAGCCCTGGGAAACCCAGGGGAAACCACAGATCTCCCCAGCATTGCCTCCACAGAAAACTGTCTTCCATTTCATTTAGCTATTCAGCCAGTACTTACTGAGCATCTATTGTACGATAAACAATATCCTTTGCACTGAAGATAAAGTAGTAAATCTGACAGATGTGATCCCTGAATTCATGGGGGTTTACATGCTATTATAATACAGGGATGCAGAAAATAAAAACACAATCAAGTGAGAAAAGGAGGTACAGACAACGGTGTTAAGGAGAAACATACCCAGCGTGATGGGGTAGCCATGGTGGGCTGCACAGGCAGGAAGCTCCTACTTTAGGGGGGACGCCTCTGAGGAGGTGACACTTGAATTAAGATGAAAAATAAGAAAGACCCAGCCCCATAAAATTCTAAAGATAAGTCATTCCAAACAGCAGGGCTTGTGCAGAGGTCTTAAAGAAGCCATGAGCTTGTCCGATTGAAGATTGAAATACAACTCAGTGAGGCTATAGCAGTGACCGAGGTAGACCGTGGTGTGAGAACAGATTGCAGAGGTGGGCACGAGCCATATTATGTAGGTCAGGGGCTTGCAAACATTCTTCTGATATAACTCATAGTATGTTTGGCCTTTCAAACAAATACATAGCCTAGATATATACAGTTAAAGGTAGCACATCAAATATTCCCACTAGTACATGTGATGCACTACAGTATTTTGTATTCTGCTCTCCATGTTTTTTTAACTGTAGATCATGATCTGCCAAGCTGATATTATGATTAATGGCTCATGATTTACTAGAGTGGGCCCTGAAAGAACATAGTAAGAAGGTTTGAATTTTATTTCATTGGCAATGGACCACTGCTGGAATGTTTTAAGGAGAGTACAGATTTAAGTCATTAAAAACACAGCTCTGCTGGCTGGACCGTAGGCCTGTGAAAGCTGATGCAGGGAGACCGGTTAAGAAGAAGAAGATGACTTGGACAAAGTGGGACATCAGAGAGGGTGAGAAGGGTTTGGGTGAATTTGATGCAGGTGATTATTCGAATGTGGCCAATAAAGAAAAGAGAAGAATCAAGAATGACTCCTAGGTTTCGGGCCAAGCAACAGGTTGGATGGTGGGTGGCATTGTGAATAAATTTGTGGGATATTGGGAAAGTAGCCGGTCAGGGGCTGGAGTTTGCAAGTTCTGGTTTTTGACATGTTATGCATCTGGACTGCCTAGTAGACATGGAAGGGGAGCCAAGTAGATGGTTGTAACTTCAAAGCAGGTGCTCAATGGGAAGGTGGGCATTGGAGACAATGGTGAAAACCATCACGTGCTCCGTGGAACTGGATGTTGTCACCAAGGAGACCGCGCAGGTAGAGGTGGGAAGAGGGATGAAAACTAAACCTTGGGAAGTTCCAGCATTTCGGTTCTGACAGAACAAAGGAGTTTGGCCACTTGTGCATTCGAGATGACATTTTAGGCCAAGTTTCCCCTCAGTATAATTCCCTCTGTCTCTTCTGTTGCGTACTGATCTCTCCATCTGCCAAACTGTCATAACCAAACCATAGGTTAACACTTAGTGACACTTAGTGGCACTTAAACGTTCAGAGATTGTTTAGGAATCCTCAGTTTTACATATTCTCTTCCTACTTTTATTGGAAGTGTAATGAGATCAGAGCCTCTTTTCTACCTCTTTTTATTTCTGTCATATCCATGGATTTAATACATATTTATTGAGTATGAAAGCTGTAGGTCATAGGGATCAGTGCTGAGCCCAGAAGAGTAGCTGCTTAATATATACATTTTGCATCAAGAAAACATAATTACAGTGAGCACCTGATTGCTAGGTAAGATCCTGAAGGTAAAATTATTTCAAATATATCCATAGTCAATCTTGAATTAATAGGTGGCCAAAGGGTACATTGTAATATAACTGGAATTTGCTATGGTTTTTTGAGACAAGGAACAATGGAAATTTTGTTTTTAAGTTCCTAAAATTAACTTTATAACTTTTCTTACTCCCCAAGGAAAACCCTGGGAAAGTGTCCCGGTTCTGGGGTCAGTCTGGGCAATAAACACTAAAGCAAATGAGGCAGGTGTCTACAAGGCCACCTGGGGAGTATCCTGTAGGTAACTAAGCAGAGGTCTGCTTGTCCTATAGGGTGTCTGTCTGTTCAGAGTAACCCCGCTAGAGATATTCAAGATATTGGTTGAGATTTTGTTTTGTGGGACCAAGAAATGAGGAGGGAGGTCTAAGAACAAGGAAGAGATACTGTTTTTGGTTGTTCAGTTTACCTGGCCCAGTTTCTGAGTTCTGCTCAAGCACTTCACTATGAAACATGAATCTTCACTTCATTTCTGAAAGTCTACATGTATGTCCAGAGGGATTTCGCATTATTGTTTTATGGTAAGGGATTTCTCTTTCCAAGTTCATGTGCCTTCGGGAAGAAACAGTATACATTTTGCAACACCTGAAATTTAGTCAAAAAAAAACATTGGTATCTTTCAAATCGAGCAGAGGATGGCAAGAATTAGAGTGAAAAGATTTTGTTTCAGCAGATTGATGACGTTATTAGGCTCTATTTAAGCTCAGCTGCACCACTGCTTTCTACTCAATTTCAGAAATTAGTGTTCTATCAAAAAACAGCATTTACACTGTACAGTAAAATTCAATGTTTTAGAACCAATTCTCCTGAGAGAATTGCTTTGCATCAGGGGAGAGCTATGAATTTAATAGGTTTTCCGGGGAATTTCTAAGAATTAGATCAGGCTTACTGGAGGAGAAAGGGTGGGGGGCGGATAAATGGGGACGGAAGGAGACCTGACTTGGGGTGGTGTGCACACAAAACTGTACACAGGTGGTGCATTATAGAATTGTACACCTGAAACTATATAATTTTGTTAACCAGTCTCTCCCTAATAAATTCAATAAAAAAACTTTAAAAAAATAATTAGATCTGGCTTATTGTGGGATCCCTAAGGCAAAATCAACTTGGCCAGTTTTGAAGTAAAGTAAATGGTTTTCCAAACTTGACATGAGGCAGCAGAGGGAGGAGCAAGTTTATCATCTATCTGAATAGAGAAAGTCAAGTTAAGACATGTGGGTTTCCGTAGTGTGTATAACAAAGGATTCAGAGTGGGATGGAGTCTTATGTGGCTCTGCGTGTAGGCCATCCTTCCCATACTGTTGGGCCTTGACATGCTGCTGCTACCCCAGACTAGAAATAGCTCGCCTGCCTTCTCTACCTGGCTAATTCGGACTCATCCTGAAGATCCATCTCAAGTTTTTCTTCACCTGGAAACTTGAGCCCTCTCCCCCGACCCTGTTCCTTTTCTCCTTCTCAGCATTGTTGATTGAGCGCCCTTCCACTGGGCTTCTATAATACACCACACATGCTTCTGTCCTGGCACTTAACATTTTATTTTTTCGTTTTTCCATTTTTCCTAAAACACGATAAGGTTTTTCCAGGGCATTGACTCATATTTGTATCCTCAGCATCTAAATCAGGTCCTGGTACATGTTAGGCTCTTGGGAAATGTTGAACAGATTTGGACCAGCTGGTCATGCTTTTTGTGTATTAAATGTTTGTGGAGGGTGTTCACATCCCTGGAGAAACTTAGTGAGGATTCCCAGATGAGGTCATGGTGAAGCCACGCAGTGTGGACCAAGAGTGTCCAAGGCGGCTCAGAGTGGGACTCCAGAGGCTGGGTGTGAGGCCTGACTTCTTCATTAATATTTGTGTGGTTCAGGCGAGTTGTTTAACCTCTGCAAGCTTGCTTATCTGCGAAATGAGCGAGGAGTGATAGTACCTACTGAGTAAGGAAATTCTGAGGAATGGCCAAGATGACAGGCACATGTACAGGGCTTAGTGTGATGTCAAACCCTCAACAGTGTGAGCTGTTACCTGTTATTTAACAAGCTAGGGCATGCATCTTGGTTCTCTGACTTTTTGTGCAACTTAGAAAATCTGTTTAGCTTTTGTAGTTAAGTAGTCTCATCCACGGGAGCTTTTTGAACGGTCAAATTGTCTAGTTAAGCAAGAGAAGAGGGAGTGGAGGAGAGGAAGAAAATAGGAGGAAGGGAGAGAGACAGAAAGAGACAAAGAGACAGAAAAAGATGAAAAGACAGAGACAGGGACAGACAGACAGAGACAAGCAGTGACAGAGACAGACAAAAAGAGACAGGCAGAAACAGAGAGAGATACATAGAAACAGAAAGAAACTGTAATTAAAAAATAAATTTTTTAAAAAGTCAGATGACTAATTGCTATCTTTCCCCGTGTATTATGTTAATGAGATTTAGATAGCATATTAAGAGAAGCAGCATTCGGACACTTAAAATCATTTTCTGTGCAATTGTCTATTAACACAGATATGACACTATTTAGGGCCAGCTGTAAGAGCAAAGGCCCCATATTGTCGTGTCTTAGCACGATAGAGGTTTATTGCATGTGTAAGCTCTCCAGCGGTGCATCCTGATCAGCAGTCAGCTCTCTTCCAAGTGGTGACTCTGGATCCCGCATTCTCCATCCCTTGGCTCAGCCATTTTCACCAGGTATCTTGCTGACCTGTTTGCATGGAGCACACAAGGGAATGAACATGGAGTTTCATGTGTAGGCTATTTTCCCGGCCATGCCTGGAAATCAGCTCCTATCACTTCACTCATTCGCAACAGCTGAAACTCAGTTACGCACCACAACTAATGGCAAAGGATCATGAGAAATCTTGTCTAGCTGTACACCGAGGAAAAAAGAAGAAATTGAGTTGCGCGATCAGCTCACCACTGTCTCCCACAGTCTACTTTCTCATTCCCAGATGTCTGTTCTTTTTCCTTCTTACATGTGGAACACACTTACAGCCCATTCACTTGTCAGGTAACCTCAAATCCCATTCTGCCCCCATGTCTAATTCAAAGCTTAGGCTTCTTCTGATGCTGTACAGCCTTCCATCAGAACTGGATGCAGCTCTTACGTGGTCTATCGGTGAACAGAAAGGCCCGTTAGTTATCCTATCCTCACTCACTGCCTTCTCAACCTGATGCTCAACAGTGAGGAAAGGATAAGCACCCTGCACACTCACGCTTGGAGAAGTGGAGAGTGGGAGGCACACGGTATTCCCTGCACAAGAGCAAGTACCTACCCATTCTCACTGGGTGGGTACCGGGAGAGCCCAACCTTAGAAGCAGGGGGAGCTTGTTGGCGAGTTCCCTCCTGATCTTCAGGTAGACTCCTTTGTCTGTTACTCGGTATGGTCCCATCAGAAGTGGGCATTGTGGAACATTCCCTCCTGATGCACTGCCTACCTTTTATTACCCACTTCCTCCTTGCACAGATTTGGGGACCTGAGCATTATCTTAACGTTCCAGCAGTCAGATGCTTCAAGATTGAGGCTCAACATTTCTGACAACATAATTTCCTCAAGAATTTAGGAGTTTCTGATATTTGTTCTTCCAGTGACTTCCACATGCCAGCCATCATACCCAGACTTTTTGCCAGCTCTGTGTGTAAGTCTGCTTTCTTGCTTCCTTGGCCCACCGCCTCCCTCACTTAACCGTGGACCCGTTGTGGCTCTGCGAGAGTGCGGGCTTGAGTGGGGAGGGAGCATCTTTCATCTGAACTTTGCCGCTGGGCTGAATCAGAATTACCCTTTTTTACTCAAATATATTTTTCAACAGAAATATCATTTTTTACTCAAATATATTTTTCAGTCTTTTGCTATTTTCCATACATAAACAGTCTGCATTTCCAACCACACACTTAAATTCTAATTTCATCTCACTCTGCATGAGAATTGGCCAGTTCTTGCCTGAGGCCACCTCTTTGGGGGGAAGGGTGTGAAAATTTGCCAATGGCAGCCAATAAGATTCTAGTTTTTCCCATTCACTTCCCCAGAGTTGCAGGCTAATGGAGCATTTAGTTGGTTTTCTAACTTATTGCAGATGACAGACTTACCTAATAACACAGATCTCCATCTTTTTAGCTTCTGACACTTATCTTCTAGCCATGTTCTACATGACTACTAAGCCAATGTAAGGCTTCTGTTATAGCAACATCCCATTTCCAGGTACCAATTTCTGTGTTAGTTTAAGGTAACCTTAGCTGCGCTAATAGGTAAACCTTCCAGTCTTAGTTCATTAGTTGATTCATTATAGTAGAAATATTTTTCTTATCCATAGAATATCCATCCAACGCAGCTCTCCCTAGTCAACTTTCTTTCTAGGTTGTACTTCGGGGACTCGGGCTTTTTTTATCTTGTGGTTTTCTTTAACTTAAGTATGTGGCTCCCATGATCACCATGCTTGTCTGTAGACTGAAACAGAAAAAATGTCTGGAGGTCCAGACATGGGAGGATTTTATGACCCAAATCTGAAAAGTTCTGCTTACCTGCCATTGGCTAGTTCTCAATCACATGGCCACCACTGTAACAGAAGCCGAGCATCCATGGGCTATGTGTCCAGAATGATTTAATTAGCTTGTCTCAACTACATCGTGCTTAGGCTAATCATTGGACCCCTGTTCTCCATTATCCAAATTTGCAAAATGAAGCAGCACATCACATATCACATAACAGGCTTCTCAGGGAAACTGTCGGTTGCTCAGATTGAACTGGGCAAAGGCATTTTTGGAATAAAAAGTCCACAGTTAGTTATAAGGGCTTTAGGGATAGAATTTTGATATAACAAATGTTGCTAAAAATGCCACCACAGCAAACACCCAACAAATATAGCCAAGCTATTTTGTAGATGACCCGTCTTTGCCCTTCACAACTTCGGTGGCATAACTTTTATTAAAAGTCTTGCAAATCAAGAATTTATTGTATAAATATCCAATAGCACAATTTTTCTGTTTCTTTTTGTTTTAGTTTTTTTTTAATTTTTTAATTGAATTTATTGGGTTACATTGGTTAATAAAATTACAAAGTTTTCGGGCGTACACTTCTATAACACATTCTTTTAATGAGTTTGTACTTTTGCTCACTGCTCCATACTTGTCTTTCTTGCAAAGTGCTAATAATCAGCTCTTCCTTTGGTATGACAACTAACATAAGATTTATGTGTAATTTGTCCTTTATTTTCTAAGAATTTTAAAGACAGAGTTTGACATAGATGAAGGTAATTAATTAACCTCATTGAATGATATATTGAAAGACTGGTTTGTATCCCCCAAATGAGAGTTAGTCTTTAAAATATTATATCTTTGGGCATTAATTTTTTATTCATTCACTTACCAAAAGTCAGTTATTACATAATTACTAGTAAGGCAGTGGGCTGGGTAGTTTGAGAGGCATACTAGGGAATCAGTCACAATATGTACCTTGAAAGAGTGAATAAGTAACTGACATCTATGTCACAGTGTGGAATAATGTACTTTTCCAGTGAAGAATTGAGCTTCCAGAGGAAGATAAAAATCTCATTGAGGGGAGGGAGAGCACGATAATCAGGGACATATTCAGAGGGAAATGGCATTTCAGCTGGAATTTTGAAGAACATTTACATTGAAATAATTCATTTAAAGGGTTCAGAATAGTGATACACGGTAAGTATTCAGGAAGTGTTAGTTATAAGCTGATTACAGTGATGATGATGGTAATGGTGATGGTGATGATGGTGATGATGATGATGGGGTGGGCAGGAGGTCCTGGTGATGATTGTTGTGATGGTGATGGTGATGCTAAAGAAGGTGCAGGTGATGTGTTGATGGCCTTGGTGTTGGCAGCAGGGTGGTCCTGGTACTAGTGGTGATGGTGGTGTTGATGGTTGTATGAGTTGATCTGGCTAAAACACTCAGGGAAATATTTTAGTACAGCCTGAGGACTCTCAGTTGCTAAGAGATGTTATTTAGAAAGCACTCTACCTCATTATTTGGAGTGTATTTTGTGCTGTATCCCAGTTCTAAAATTCCCTAATCACCTCAACCACAAATGCCTCTTTTCTAGATCCTTCTTTGAAATAATCTTAGTTGTTTTCTTTGTTGTTTGTTTTGTTGTTTTTTAAAAATGACATCTATCTGATCAAGTGCTAAAGATACATGCACTGTGGACATACCTGAAGAGGTTCTGCTTCCCAGTTTCCTTCCATATTTTCAGAAATTATCTTGACATTCTGGGGGTGAAGGTAGACATTCCCTGCACCTCACCTCACCTCAGTTTCAGAACCACGCACTGCCTAATGCCTGTATGCTGTGACCCAGCCTTGCCCTTCTGGCTCCCTGCCACCAAACATGACCCCAAAAAGAGATGACACCTCTCCTCATTGTATCCTAAGACCTACAGCCTTCCCTTGCACCCTGATACCACAGCATAAACTCTTCCCTCAGCCCCTACTGTTTAGTGCTTTCTCTCTTACAACAGGGTCCATTCTAACCTTGGGTACTTGTTAATATTAAGCTCAAGAGGAACTGGAGGTTAAAAGAAGGGAATAGGAAGGATGTCCCTCACCTCCTAAATGAGCATTGCTCCTTGCTTTCTAAATCATTTTCTATCCATAACAAAGGTACTTATGAATTGATCCATCATCATGCTGGTTTTTATTACGTGCCCCTTGTGCAGTCTATTTAACTTTAGTATATTGGCTCCCTCCCTCCTCCATGTGGCCTCAATACATTTTATCGGACTGAATAAATTAGAACTCATTTTGCTACTCCATGCAGAGCATGGCATAAGATGTCTACAAACAAGTGCTAATTATAAAACAACTTGTATTCTGTTATATAACTAGCATAATTTCACAGCAAGAAGCATAATGTTACATAGTATTTTAAAATTATTTACTGCTTTTTGGAGAGGAACTGTAACTGTCTCATGGCTCCTTGTCACCAAAGGGACCTTGTTAGCTGTCATTTACAGGTACAGATACAATAGCTTTGTCACATCCTGTTCCATCACACGTTTCTAACCCTTTTGGTCTATTCAGTGTTTGATACCTAAACAGATATTTTTCTGCACTCCCCTGCCCCGTGATACTTGATAGTTACTCTGGCAACTTCAATAAAGATCTAAAGATGCTTTTTAAATTTATACAATGGGTTGACATTTTAAAGTCATTTGGGGAAATATAAGCATGTGAATCAGGATTATTTTTCAGAAATGTTCAGGCCGAGCTAAGAAAACGACATTTGGAAAATACCGAAGTTGTAGCTGAGGGTGTTAGGATGCAGTGTTTGAATTTAAATCTCAATTTCACTTGTGTCCCTTTGCTTTCTCTTTCTATAAAAGGTGTAACGATGCGTTTACCCATATCAGCAAACCTCAAGGGCATGGGGAAGTGTTCCATGTATCTCCCAATGAACAATTCCCAGGACAAGCCTGTTAAGATGACTCCTCATGAGATAATTCCTTGGCCAAATAATTATGGGATGTGCTGTGTACTACGGCTTCTTTTTTTGGAGTTCACAGTGCACATTCATATTTGTAAGGTTTTGAGAAGTTCTGTAGCAAGAATATCTTTTTTCTATTTCTTAACCCAGCACTTCTGAGTATATTTGACAGTAGAAGACTCCTCATCCTTTTATTTTTGCAGGCAACCTCAGCAAAAAGTTTAGAATGCACTTTCGAAGTTCATGCTCAAGATTAAGGGTTCACAGAGGTTTGGATATTACGAACAAGTGAAATTAAGTCATATGTTAGGGGACTATCAGAGAGTTGCTAGCCTTATTTTGCCAAATAAAGGCATAAAAAGAAAACTAATCTGATATTTTTCTAATTAATGAAAAGGAAGGGCATTTTTACCACAAGTGTAGAAAGAGCAGTAGAAAATAATGGAACTTAAAAAAATTAAATATATTTAACTTTATAAAAATGTCAACATACCATTTTTCTTTTTCTCCATTTTGAACCAATGAGAATTTCCTCAGGAACATATAACACATAGCCATTATTTTTGCCTGTGGAGCATTCCTGCCTCTTTCTTAGACGTCAGAACCCCCACTTTTCTATTAGGAGAATTCATTCAGTGTGGTTTGTCTGCGGGTGTTGTGGGGGGCTCACTGTGCTTCATGGTCAAAGGGGAGGGTATGACTTGGGCTGACCCACCTGAGCCCACCATCCCCACATCACAACCTGAGATGTCAGCTTCCATCTTTAGTGCTGTGTGGAGACCGGCTTTAGGAGAAAGGGTGGGGACCAGGAGACCCTGGAAGGGGCCCAGGGTGCCTTCCAGGAAGAGTGGTGATGTCATTAGGTTAGTGCAAAAGAGAGGAGAATGAGTCAGGTTTTCAGATTCTTTTACCGGCAGAGCCAATAGGCTTTGACCGTGGGAGCAGCGAGGAAAGGGGGAGGGCAAGCCGCCTCTAGGTTTGCGTTTTCCCAGCAGGACGAAAGGTGTGCTCTCTATTGAGATGTGTGCATGTGTACACGTGTGCATTTCTAATAAATTACCTAGCTTGTGCAAAACTAGACCGACTTAAAATGAATTTATTCCGGTGCTCACGGGGACATCTGTCCATCCGTATCGAATGCACCTGCTGTCTCAGCAGACCATGGCTGATGCGAAAGAGAAAAGAAACCCCCTCTGAGCCTGACAGTCTGTTCAGTTTCACCATTGCTGTGATAGCGAAGGAGGTAAAACACTGCACCTAGCTTATTCCTTTAAATAAATCACCCAACATCCATGAGAAAGTGACAACCTTTACGCCCGGCGCAATAGCTTAATCAGATGCTCTCGGGCAAACCTGAAAGCTGTAATGTGTTGTACATCATTCAGGAGAAAGCAGCAGAACCCTCGCCGGTATAATGGAAGTTTCTGTTATTTGTGCCTCTTAATTTCACATATTGCCACAGCCAATTACATTTAGAAAGGTGGAGACCACCAACGAGAAGTGAAATAAGATTAGGCTAATGTAGTCTTTTTGGCAGCTGCTGTTTGCATCAGACCTGATGCACATAAGCAATTGTTTTTGTAAGTATATTTGGGTCTCAATGCTGTGAAACCGGGG
This sequence comes from Macrotus californicus, assembly GCA_007922815.1. Lineage (NCBI taxonomy): Eukaryota > Metazoa > Chordata > Mammalia > Chiroptera > Phyllostomidae > Macrotus > Macrotus californicus. Next base: position 9,985 of record VMDR010010059.1, on the reverse strand, counting down.
AGTTTAGGGACAATCTGTCAGTGGGAGTACATTATCCCCTTTAGGTAGAATTATTCAATTTAGCAGTAAATAGATCAGCACGCTGGGAAGCCTGATGGTAAATAAGACCCTGGGACGCAAGGTAATTGAATAATCATGGCGTTTCTCCTTGTTCAGATGTTGTAACGTTCATCTTGAAGGCCTGAGATGTTAAATTTCTTGTTTCGCACATGCCACTGCACTCAGAGTACCCTACGCAAATGACCATAACAGGCTCTAGAGCAGATTGTGGAAACTCATTTCCACAATGATTGACTCGTCTCCACAATTGTCTTACACCACGATTCCAAACCCTGTGTTGGATTTCTTGTTTGTTTGTTTTTTTAAATAAAAAGCTAGCTTCGGGGGTTATATTTAAAAGGAATGAAAGTAATTACATGGGTTTTTCAAAGTTTGCCCTGAAAATAAGTATTGCTGTCGACGCCTGAAGCTAAAAGGAATTGGGTGCCATCTATTTTGCTACATTGTTGCTTTCTTGCATGGTGACTTCGTATCAGTGAGAAAATAGTGGCTTGCTGCCACGTTTCTGCTTTGATGTTCCTCTACTTGAAAACCTCGCCCTTCGGCCCTGCGGAGCCAGGCCCAGAAATCTTATCCCTTTGACCTCTCTGTGCCTCTTTAATCTTATTCTCCATTCTTCTGAAGATACATCTACTGCTGCAGCCGCCTTGCCCAGACCGTTCTTTCTCCCGCTCCCCACTTATCTAACTCATACTTTCTTTACAATGCAGGGCAAGTGTTGTATCCTTTGAAGCTGTGCTTCGCTGCCCCAGCTCATCCTGGTCATAGTTGGATGGCACTTAACTCCAATTTTCATTTTATGATATGCCTTGTTACGAATTTGTCTTCTCTCACTACTCAAATTGTCAGCCTCTCGAAGACCAGAATATCACTGTTGACTCTTTGGTGTCCTTCTGCTTGTTCCTTCCTATATTACCTGTCCAAAGGTGTTTTTTATCCTCAACACAACCAACCCTGTCTATCCGGGTTCTCACTGGTCTCCGCCTTCTTTGCCTTCACGTTATCTGAGTTTTAAGCATCTTTTGGCTGAAACATTTTCTTTGGTTGGATTTGTGGTACCATGTTCTCACTGACCACCTCAATCGCATCCCCCGTCTTCAATCCTAGCTCCAAATCTAATATTGAAGTGACTCTAGAGGCGTTGGGCTGTATACTCCACTATACTTTTTATTCTCTAACTACACATCCTCTCTAGCTGTATCGCCGGCATAATATTGCAACACAAAGCTTTCTAGATGCACAAGTCATATTTATTTCTGCAAACTGAGTATGAGTTCCAAACTCTCTCCTAGCAAACAACTGAGACACTTTTAATTTAATCAGGTGATTTCTTGGTCAAAGAGAAGATTATTAACATATACCCCTCACCTAGAAATTCCTCTCACTCACAGGATTCTTTTTATTTTTTTCACATTATTTAATATCTGAGCTAATTCCATGTATGCAAAATTGCAATTGTCCGTCTCCCTCACTATAATGTATGTACCTCTTTGCTTGTCTGATTGCTACCCATGCCGAGCTCGCTATTCAAAAGGTGGAAACAGACACTAAATAAGTAATTTAATTATTTACAAATTGCTGAGTGCTGGGATGAAGTTAAAAACATTTGTTGTATTAAAGACACAACTTGCCAATATTCCCCTAGTACTGCCGTATTTAGAATGTATGCCTATATTACCATTATCACATTTATACTATGTGCTGAATAGACAGCAGGAAGAATTTAGACTGCATTTCACCTGAGGGATTTGTCATCCCAATGGTGATTCAGTTTTAACACAAGCCTGCCCTCACTTCCAGAAAGTCAGTGCACTATCAATTATATTTATAGTATTGATTTTGTTAATTATCTAGTAGACATTTGGGCATTTGGGATATGTATTTCTCTGCAGTAGCTCCATTGGGTAACTGAGTTAATTGGAAACGATCCCTCTGATAATAATTCTCTTATTAGGAACTCTAGTGTCCTGCATTCAAGGAAAAGCCCTCACAATTTCCCACTTTTAGGCATGCTTTTTCTCTCCGGTCCTCTAGACACAGACACAGGAAAAGGGTAACCTTCCTTCCCGCAAATTTGGTTGGAGTGATTTTGAGTGACTCAGAATAGGAGAAGCTCCCTGCCACAACCCCAGGAGCCCGAGGCACTGCACGTGACTAAAGCATGAACCTGGTTATTAGACTGTGGGTTCGAATCTCAGCTTTCTCGCTGTCTGACTTTAGACCAATGACTGTGTTTCTCTGTTTTACTTTTTTTGGCAGTAAACCAGGGATAATGATAGTATCTAAAGGATCATGAGGGCATTAAAATGCCTAAGAGATGTAATAAGGCCTTTGAATCACTCACAGACGCTTGAAAAGCCTTCAGTCAAGGTTGCCTAGCACCGTGTAGTTACTACTGCCGCCTGCTAACCACTGGCCTACCCTCTCCCACCATTGTGCGGTTCCAGTTTCCTTGAAAACTGACATCCTTGACTCTTTGTGGACCTTTGAGAGCATACTACATGACCTAAAGCACTTTGCCTTTCATTAATTATAATATGTTTTTTCTACCAGGACAAGGCATTCTCTCTTTTTTTGTGGCATTTTAGACTTCCCATAATAGAGCCTGAAACCAATGGGCTCCTGAGGCAAATTCCTGGGACACAACTGAATTGAAGCTATCGTAGCACTTGGAAGTTTATAAAATCAGTGGCTCCCCATAAGAGTTTATCAAAAGTTAAAGTGGGTAGAAATAAGCATTTTAAGTTGTAATCAGCAGCCAGAGGTATGTCCTGTTCAAATGGAATTTCCAAGCCCAGAAGGGAAGCCAAAGTATTAAGTCCAAGAAAATACTCTGAAAATGAATCACAGACCTTGGAAATTGCTGCTGGAATTGGAAACCACCCTTTTGTTCATTTAGAGACGGAATGGCGTTGTCTCCTTGCTCTCCTGTATGCTCAGCTCTGCACCCCACCCTTGGCACGTGCGTTGAACCAGTGAGGAAGAAAACGGAAAACCTGGAGATGAGGGCTCCCAAGCAGCAGCCATGACGTGACCGAGAAGGATGTCTGAGCGTCAGCCCCTCCCTGTTACCAATGCAGGCGAAGTAGAACTTCTGGAGCCCAGACTGAAATCGGAGAAAGAAAATGGGATGATGAAGTGGTAGCTCTGTTGACAGTACCAGGAAGGGGCTCTTCCAACACCGCAGGTCTCTCCGTGAGTGTTTCTAATGACACTGTAAACATCTGCTGGATCACCCTTCAGTCTTAATGTCCCATCGATAGCTCAGAGCCATTCTTTGCTTCCTCTCTACTCAAAGGAGTGATCCAAAATTGCCTCCTCGGGTAAAAGAGTGTGATCCACTCCAGGGAAAACAGTGAGTGGATACGGTTGACCATGTGTCCTTGAGTATCTAGCTTTGATGATTATATCAGAGGATCTATTATATTGGACAGAGGAGTAAAAACACTTCCCTCTGTTTTTCTAGAATAATCTAGAACTTGACACAGAACTTTAAGATTAATCCTTTGACCAAATGGGTAGGTTGGCTTAGTGTAGCCCCTGTACCCCATGTGGACTGGATTACGCACCTGTACCCCACGTGGACTGGATTATGCACCTGTACCCCACATGGCCTGGATTACACACATGTACCCCACATGGCCTGGATTATGCACCTGTACCCCAGGTGGACTGGACGGCATGTCACTTCCATTACGAAGCATTGCCTTTTGTGCAAGCTGGGGAGCCTGCTTTTCTCCACGTGGGAGCTAATATTTCCATCTGGTGAAAACCTACTCATTCTTCAAGGCCATTTGAAAGGCCTTTCCTAATCACTATAGCCAGGAATGATTTACTACTTCTCCAGATTTCTGTAGTTTTTGCTCCCACTCAAATCCATAGCCACAGTGAAGGAATTAAAACATGAGTTTAGCATCTTAATATCATGGCACTTCCTGGAACATAATAAATACTCAAAGAATTTAATGAATAAACCAATGAGTGAGTAGTTTCCATGTTTAGGAAATGACTGTACAGTCACATGGTTGGGCGAGTAATTTCTGCTGTCTTCTGTGACATCATTTGGGCCACAGCCAAAATGACTGGAGAGAGCTGACCAAAATTTAGTTCTGTAGATAACTAGAGACAAATAACAGAGAGCCTGGTGAATTTAAAATTGATAAAGTGCTATGTGACCCATTCATGTTTAAAATTTGATATTTTAGATAACATCGCATACAAAGTTAACATCAAAAACACATTGATGTAGCTCAGTGAACTGAGTGTGGGCCTGCAAACCAAAGGTCACCGGTTCGATTCCCAGTCAGGGCACATGCCTGGGTTGCGGGCCAGGTTCCGCAGTAGGGGGTGTGTGAGAGGCAACAACACGTTGATCTTTCTGTCCCTCTCTTTCGTTTTCCTTTCCCCTCTCTCTAAAAAATAAATAAATAAAATCTTTTAAAAAATAGTCTTGTTTCCTGCGTTTTAAAAAAAACGTATTTAGATGTTATGTCTAGACAATGCTATCTGGTTGTCGGACAGTCTCAAGTTTCCTATTTTAAGGGGTGGATGTAGAAGTAGAGCATGCACTGAACAAAATAATTTTGGTTTGCTATCTTCGGTACTACTGTGTGGTCTGGACTTCACATTTACAGACTTAAAACTCAATAAATGTAGAAAATGTGAGATTGCGAAAAAAAAGAGAATTTATTTTGCAAAGCGAAGAAGCAGAACATACAGGCTTGGCCATGTGAATCTGGTGTTTGCCAGCTAAGACTTTATAGGACCAATGTTTCAAAGTCCTTTTCTGGAGCTGACCGCCACGGCCATCCCTCGGGTGAACGCCCGGCTCCTAGCGAGGGGACCTGAGAAGGACGTTCTCTTTGTGCCTCTCACTCCTGGGAATTTTCTTCTGGAATTTCACTCACAGGGAGACGTAAGAAGGATAGTAAAATCATCAGACTGAAAGTCCCCATTAATATGCCGACTCTCAGAAGTGACGTTGCCTTGCTCTGTCCCTCCTGCCATTATGTCTTTCACCAAAAATGATGTGGGTTTAATTAGAGTGTTAACACTTGAGGGACCGTAACACTGTAGGTAACATCTTCGTTGTTCCATTTTAAGGTAGCAGCTTCTGAAATCCATGGACCGGGGTCATTTCTTTGTGCTCTGCGTGAGGGGGAAGAGGCTCATTTTTGGAGCTGGATTGTCTCAGGAGCAGGGAATACCCAATCGTCGGTCCAGCCTTCTGAGCTGTGAAATGCAGAGGAATTTCCCTTTCAAATTCCTATTGCAGCTTTTAAAATTCACCACCACGAAACAAGAAGGGTGGGCAGATGTACATCTTTTTACTTCTGTATGCCATTTCTATTGCCGAGTGGAGAGCCGGGCAGGGGAGACTGGGTGTGCGGCTTAATCTTGCCTGTTCCGTGTAACTAAGTCCTTTCCTACTCACTCTGTCACTTCCTGCTGACTTGGTATAACTTGGGTGAAATTGCTACCCTAGTCCGCTGCCCTTCTTTCCTCTTCTCAGATGGCATTCTGCTGTTGGAGTGTCATTTACATGACATCGTGCCGATCTTAGAGGGGCCCTGGACCACTCACTGACTCTGGTCCTCGCTTGCCCCTCAGGCTCCCGCTGTCCTTCACCGCACCCAGGGCTCTCGCTGAACCCACATTTTTCCAGCGTTGGTGCAGCCCCTGGTCTGTTCTCCGTTGTAACACCCCCCACCCCGCCCCGTCACTGTGTCTGGAACTGCACATGCTCCTTCCAGGCCCCTCAGTCCACACTGCAGAGACCCCTTGTAGGCAATGCAATCCTCAGTTTTCACGTGGTGGCCGTGCCCAACGCTGAGGGGCCTCAGGAACCCTTTGTCTCTCTTTCGCCTGTCACAGGGCACCATGGTTGAATTCACTGTTTCTCTCCTGAGGCTGAGCCACTTCGCTGCTGGCCATTCCATGATGCTGGGCCCTGCCCTAGTGCTGCGAGGGAAGTGGCACGGGCATCATTCCGCCTTTGAAGCCCCAGGTCTATGTGGATTATTCTGGAATGATGGTCTCTGTCCTTCTGTGGCAGTCAACCAGTACTGTATGCCGAATCACAATCCAAGCACTCAAAAGATAAAAATCAACAAAAGCCTTTTCTGTTTTTGAGACTAACCCAAAAGGTGTAGCTTTCTGAGGGGGCATCCACCCTCAGCTTTCTTTTACAGGCTTCCCTGGAAATGAGACAAGTTTGCCTTTTATGTCACTAGAGCTGTGTGTTCAGTTTTAGTTCAAACGTATATAGTTCTGGTTAGATGCCAGAGCAATCTGCATGTTGATTACACATGATTTACGAAAGCTGTCTCATTACCCAGATTTACCAGGCATAGGAGCCGCATCATGTAGGAAGAAAGGTTGGGGCAGTGTGTCTCATGGAAGGACCCAGCCTTTGATGGAACCCTTCAGCTCTCCACAGGAGCCACTCTGCCCATTTTCCTGTTAGGACATCTAGATACTGAGAGCCCTGAGGAGGCCTGTTGATGTGCTCAGCAGGAAACTGGAGCAGTGGCCGAGAAAGACAGTCATCGGAAGTCACCAAACCACACTGGGGCCAGTCTCATGAACATTAACTCACGTTGGAATGCATTTCTAGAAGAGAAGTCAAGCTTTTGGTCTGTGAGTTTTAATTTAATTTCTGCCTCTTGGCCTTTTCCTCAAGGAAGGAGAGCAGAATAAAATATCCTAAAATGTAGTCACAGCCTTGGCGGGTAACAGAGCATCGCAGCACCAACAGGGTAATCACTTCAGAGCGGAGTTCCCTCCAGATGCCCAAGCCCAGAGAGTCACACCCAAGCTCTTGTCTCATTATTCCAGCCACGACCCAAACCGGTCTCATTTACTCTTCTCATTGGCTCAGGCTGCCATGACAAAGAACCACAGACTGGCTGGTTCAAACAACAGAACTGTGTTGTCTCACAGTCCTGGAGGCTGAGTGTCTGAGATTACGGTGGCAGCAGGGTTGGTTTCGAGGGAGGCCTCTCCCCTTGGCTTCCCGAGGTCCTCCCTCTGCATGTCTGTGTCCTCCTCTCCCCTCCTTACAAGGACACGAGTCATAATCAATTAGGGTCAAGCTTAATGATCTTGTTTAAGCTCAGTGACATTTTTTTAAATACCCTGTCTCCACATACAGTCACATTCTCAGGTACTAAAAGTTAGGTCTTCAGCATAGGAACTGGGAGACATAATTTAGCCCTTAACATTCACCTAACTCTTCAGATTTTTACTTTTATTTGACTCAGTCCTTCTGCTTTCCAATCATTCCCCATTGCTGGCTCTGCTTGCAGTCATGTACAGGATGCCTTCCAACATACCTATTCAGTGATAAAGGTGACAGAAGTACCCACTTCCCATTTCTGGGTATACTGTCAACATGTCAGCCTGTCCCCAGAGTGCCAGCTGACACTACCAGTCCTCAACTCGATAATGACTTGAGAAATCTGGGGGTGACATCTTCTGTTGGAACCACAACCTCCAAAGCTATTGAGCAGCCCTAAAATTCAGGTCCGTGTAGACTCCTTCACCATGGAGCCCAGAGGACCTTCTGCATTCTTTTTGCTCCTTTTTGGATATTCCCAGATCCTCACACACACAAAAACCCCACCGAGTCACTCAGTATTGATTTACACTCCTCGGGTGATTTTTTTTCCCCCACTGGCCAATAATGAGGTTCTTTCCTTCACGGACAATGTCAGTGAATAGTCATACCATTCTGGCAGTAACGAGACACCCTGCCACTCCCCACTGGGGCTTCGTGGAGAGCCACGGCTTTCACCGTCACCCGGGGGTAACCAGGCCACCCCCCGGCACTGTCAGATTTTACCCCCATGTGACAGTAATGAAACAGTAACCCCTCCTTCCCTTAAAGGAGCAGCGTCAGAGAAAGCCAGCAGAAAATGTACTGGGAACATTCTAGACCCACATAAATATAGGCAACTGATCTTTGACAAAGGAGCAAAGGCAATACAATGGAACAAAGACAGTCCTTTCAACAAACGGTGCTGGGACAACTGGGCAGCTACAAAAATCAATCAATCAATCAATCAATCTAGACACAGACCTTACATACCTCGCAAAAATTAGCTCGGCATGAATCACAGACCCAAATGTAACATAGGAGGAAACCTATGTGACCACTGGTGTGGCAATGGCTTTTTAGATTACCAAAGCTGCAATCAATTGAAGAGATCATTGATAAGCTGGACATCATTAAAATGAAAACTTTCTGTTCGGTGAAAGACAATGTCCAGAGAATGAGAAGAGAAGCCACAGACTAGGAGGAAATAATTTGCAAAAGACATATCAGGTCAAGGACTGTTATCCAAAGTATACAAAGAACTCTTAAAACTCAACAGTAAGAAAACCAACAACCTGATTAAAAAATGAACCAAAGACCTTATCGCGTACGTCACCAGGGAAGAAGTGCAGGTGACAAATGAGAGTATGAAACGATGCTCCATGTCATACATCATCAGGGAAATGCTGTAACAAGATACGACTACACGCTTGTTAGGATGGCCAAAATCCGGAACGCTGATACCACCAACCAAATGCCAACGAGGATGTGATGCTGGTCAGAACGCCAGATGATACAGCCACTTCAGAAAACAGCTTGGTTGTTTTTCCCAAAACTAAACTTACTCTTACCCTATAATCAAATAGTTATACTCCTTGGTATTTGCTCGAGGGAGTTAAAAACAGTCCGCACAAAACCTGCACATGAATGTTTATAGCTGCTTTATTCATAACAGCCGAACTTGGAAGCAACCAAGATGCCCTTCCTCTTAGTCAGCCTGGGCTTAGTCACCATACAGTGGGTGGTTTATAAGCAACTAAAGCTTATTTCTCACAGCTCCGGAGGCTGGAAGTTTGCGAGCAGGGTGCCAGCGTGGGGGGGGAGGGGGGTCTGGTAGGGACCCTCTTTCAGGCTGCAAACTGATGACTTCACGTGGAATAAGAGGGCTCAGGAGTTCTCTGACCTGTTCTTCCGTCTCCTTTTCCCCCTCAGCTTTATTGAGTTATAACTGACACATGAAAATTGTGTATATTAAAGGTGTACAGCATGATCTTTAAATATACACATACATCATGATATAATCGCCACAGTCAGGCTAATTGATATATTCATTGTCTCACGTACTGCCGTAGCACATTCAAATAAAACAATGTGGTTATTAACTACAGTCGCCACGCCATCCGCTAGAGCTCCAGAATTTGTTCACCTGGTGTGCCAAAACTTTGGATTCTTTGACCAACATTCCCTCCATTCCCACCCCCACCTGGCAACCACTATTCTATTCTCTCACGAATTTGACACTTTAGATTTCACATTGTGAGATCACGGAGTATTAGTCTTTTTGTGCCTGGCTTCTTTCACTTAGCGTAATGTCATTCAGTTCCTCCATGTTGTCACAAACAGCAGAATTTCCTTCTTTTTTAGAGCTGAATGATATTGCTCTCTAGATGTCACGTCTTCTTGGTCCATTCATCTGCCAATGGACACTGAGATTGTTTCCATGTCTTGGCTGTTGTGGGTGGTGCCACAGGGAACGTGGAAGTGTAGATATCTCTTTGAGGTACTGATTTGATTTCCTTTGGGTGTATGCCCAGAAGACGAATTGGTGGATCATAACGGTAATTTTTATCTTTTTCAGAAATCTCCATACTGTCTTTCTTATTGGCTCTACCAATTTACATTCCCACCAATAGGGTAAAAGAGTTCCCCTTTCTTCACATCCTCATAAACTCTATTATAATAGCTATTCTAAGAGCTGTGAGGTGATAGTTTTATTGTGGTTTTGATTTGCATTTCCCTGGTGATTAGTGATATTAAGCACTTTTTCATACGCTTGTTGGCCATTTGTATATCTTCTTTAGAAAAATGGTCTATTCAGGTTCTTTGCAC
>VMDR010010058.1:0-23337 GCA_007922815.1 Macrotus californicus | reverse complement strand
GCGTAGAATTCCATTGTGTAAATGGACCACAGTTTTCTGATCCACTCATTGACTGATGGGCACTTAGGCTGTTTCCAGCATTTGGCTATTGTAAATTGTGCTGCTATGAACATTGGGGTGCATAGGTTCTTTTGGATTGGTGTTTCAGGGCTCTTAGGGTGTAATCCCAGCAGTGGGGTCACTGGATCAAAAGGCAGTTCCATCTTTAATTTTTGGAGGAAATTCCTGCTGTTTATTTATTGATTGATTTGAGAGAGAGAGAGACATACTGATTTGTTGTTCCACTCGTTTATACATTCTTTGGTTGATTCTTGCATGTGCCCTGACCGAGGATCGAACTCGCAACCTTGGCGTATGGGGACGATGCTCAGACCCACTGACCTACATGGCCAGGCCCAAGGACTGCTCTTAGTTCCAGACTCTGGAACAAGGGTGTCTTGGGCAATGCTGAGTCTTCCCTATGTGCAGTTTGGAGTTCTCCATCCTGTAGGACTGCAGGTCAGGGATTGTGAAGAAACAATGGAAAATAACATCTGGACAGTGTTGCATTAAGTTTGAATTTGGAATATCCTGAAGGCTCTTGGGAAATTTTCCTCGAGAGACTCATTTATATTTTCGGCTCTTTAGAAACCTAACTGAATATAACAAAGCTTAGCAACCGTTCCCTGTGCACGTGAGTACAGTTATAAAATACCTGGTGTATGCACAAGGCAGCAGAAGTGTGAAATTAACTCAGCCAGTCGGGGCCCCCTCCGAGAAAATAAAAGGCACGTTGGACTTGTCCGCCTTTGGAGTTTTTCTTTTTCATGGCCACGAGGCAAATTTTCTGCCCTGAGAATTGGGCCGCTGCTCCGATCCATTCCATTCCGGGAGGCCGTGGGTGGTGCCTGCTCAGGGGTGTTTGCATCTGAACTGTGTGGCCAAGCGTCTTGGATGCCCATCACTGATTTAACGGTTTAGAAAACTTTTATTTGAGTCAAAAAGCCAATATCATTCAAATAAGCTGTGACTGGGGTTCAGCTCGTTCATTGTGAAGTATTTATTAGGAACCTGCGGTGAACGGGGCACCACTGAAGGTAAAATGTGGTGGGAATCACGTAGCGACCATTCAGCTGTGTCCAATGGAAATCGTGGAATCAGTAGCTGGACTCTACCTTTATCTTTTCCATTTGCTTCTCCTTAGCTAATGCAGCAAAACTGGCTTTTCTCCCTTTTAATACACATCGTATAGTTGAGAAAATGGAAGCTCAGGATGTTTAGCTAATGGGAGGGAGGTCCGGTGACAGTCAGCTCTCCCAGAAATGCTAAGTAACCAAGCACCCCGGGGGCAGCAGGAACACCTGGATGCGAGTCGATTTATTGAGATATTTATCGAAATGCCTCTGAGGCCCTTTGGATTTGCAGTTATGAGAGATGAAGATTTAAGAGACCCAACCAAAACCCTGGCTGGGTGGGTCAGTTGGTTGTAGTGTCACCCTCGTGTACCAAAAGGTTGTGGGCTTGATCCCTGCTCAAGGCACATACCTCGGTTGTGGGTCTGATTTCCGGTCTGGGTGCATACGGGTGGCAACCAATCCATATTTGTATCTCACATCACTGTTTCTCCCTCTCTCTCTTTCTCTCTCCCTCCCCTCAGCTCCCTTCCTCTCTAAAATCAATAAAAACAGTCCTGGCTGGTGTGGTTCAGCAGATTGAGTGCCGGCCTGAGAACCAAAGGGTCGCGGGTTCGATTCCCAGTCAGGGCACATGCCTGGGTTGCAGGCCAGGTCTCCAGTAGGAGGTGCACAAGAGGCAACCACACATCGATGTTTCTCTCCTTCTCTTTCTCCCTCCCTTCCCCTCTGCCAAAAATAAATAAATAAAATCTTAAAAAAAAATAAAATCAATAAAAACTCCTCAGGAGTTTAAAAAAAAAGGCCAACTAAATCTTTCAGCCAGTCTGACCAGCTAGAAGTACATTCAGCATGAAACCCCTCTGCTTTCATCTCTGCTGGTTGGGGCATCAGTGCACCCCGTTAAAGCCCCGTGAGGCAGGGTCCTCTGCCATCTGCATTCCTGTAGGGATTGCCCAAGGTGGCCCAGAGTTTTGGCCCAGAGGACACTCGCTGGCCTGTGATGGACACAGCTGGGAGCCCTGGTGTCATTCACCCATGAGAGCAGAGTTGTATGGTCTGTGTCACAAATTCAATGAGGAAACGAAAGTGGTTGGAAATACTTTTGTTTATCCCTGGCTGGGTAGCTCAGTTGGTTAGAACATCCTCCTGATACGCCAAGGTTGTGGGTTCGATTCCCAGTCAGGGCACATACAAGAATCAACCAGTGAGTACATCAGTAAGTGGAACGACAAATCAGTGTTTCTCTCTCCCTCCCTTTTTCTCTCTCTGTCTCAAAAATTTAAAAATTTGTTTTTCTTCAAATTTCCACTTTGCTTTGCTTTTATGGTGTGAGTCACTGTTGTTCCCCAGGCGAATGTTTCAGAGCATCCACGGTGCTGTGTGTGGCCTGAGGTCCATCAGGAAGGGCAATGCACTAGCTTAGAAAATGACCTATGGTGGGGGGGGCGGCCCAAAATCCGGAATTATGTTCTGAAGGGAGGGCCCCTTGTAGTACAAGCTACCCCCGCTAGCTGAGTGTTCTAGAATCCCAACTGTGTCAGTGCGCCAGCTGGCGTTGGGGTGAGAGGCTGCGTTTGGCTTCAGTGCATGTTTTTTGAAGACTTTCTCAAAACATTTGCCCTTTTCATAATGGATGATTTTCAAAGGCACCTGCCCACACGGTGCTGAGTGCTCAGCAGTTTTTGACCAGAAACGGTGTGACCCCCATGCCTCACCCTCCCTATTCACCTGATTTCTCCCTGAGTGACTTATTTTTATTTCCCTGGATGAAGAAAGTCCTCAAAGGGGTACATTTTGATGGTGTGGAAGAAGTGAAACAAAAAATGGCAGAAGCACTAAAAGGCATCAAAATTGGTGAGTTCAAAACCTGTTTTGAGCAGTGGAAACAATATCTCGATAGGTGTATTGCATCAAATGGAGAGTACTTTGAAGGTGACTGACGTTTAAGCATGTAAGAATAAACACATAATTTTTTATAGATAAATTCCAGTTTTTGGGGGGTCCCAGCCTTGGCCGGGTAGCTCAGTGGGTTAGAGCGTCATCCTGATATGCCAAGGTTGCGGGTTCGATTCCCGGTCAGGGCACACACAACAAGCAACCAATGAGTGCATCAGTAAGTGGAACAACAAATCTCTCTCTTAAATCAATTAAATAAAAAAAGTAAAATGACATATGCCCAATTATTAGGAGTGAAATTTTTCTCTTCAACTTTTCATGGAAAACCAGTTGCTTTTAAATGTCATATGTCCTTCAGACAACAATGTGGTGAAGGCTGGGAGGTAGGGTAGGGGCTGGCTGGAGGTGGGCAAAGCGGTGTGGGGTGTGGGAGGGTGGGGACAGGGAACATCTGGGGTAGTGTCTACAATAACAAAGGTGTCCTTTGATACGGTGACCATTGATGCTGGTGGGGTCTGCTGTGACAGCAGTTACCTCCCTCAGGAATAGCTCACACTGTGGATGGGGGTGTGGCGGCCCCTTCTCCCGGGTACAGGCCAGCACCACAGAGGGGCACCCCAAGGGGCCTGAACCTTTGTTTATTTTTTTAAAAGATTTTATTTATTTTTAGAGAACTGTGAAAGGAGGGAGAAAGAGAGGGAGAGAAACATCAGTGTGTGGTTGCCTCTCGTGCGCCCCCTAATGGGGACCTGGCCTGCAACCCAGGCATGTGCCCTGACTGGGAATCGAACCAGGACAAGTTGGTTCGCAGGCCTGTGCCCAGTCCACTGAGCCACACCAGCCAGGACTGAACCTTTGTTTAAGCTGTGGCATCTGTCCCCTGGAGGACTTCTCACTCCCTTCCATTTATTTTTTTTTTAATTTTTAAAAATGTATTGATTTTAAAGCGAGAGAGAGAAACATTATTTGTTGTTGTACCCACTTACCGATGCATTCACTCATTGATTCTTGTATGTGCCCTCACTGGGAATTGAACCCGTGATCCTGGCGTATCTGGATGACACTCTAACCAACCAGGGCCCTCATTCATTTTGTTACGACTCCACTGGCCTGGACTTCTGCTGCCTGGTGCCCGGAGGGAAGCCATCGGGATACTTTCGATGTGTGATATTTAAAATATTGTGATCTTCGGGAATAGAATTTTCTGAGTATAGGACAGAGCCCATCAGACAAGGAACGGGCTTGTTGATGGGAAGCTCTGCCTGGAATAACACATCTGGCTGGTATCCGCCCCCGAGCTGATGGGGGTCTAACAGCACAATCCCCCCTCCCCTCCCACCACTCTCCCCCAGCATCAGGTCTGTGGCGCTTTCCCGCCATGCATTCCCAGCCCGGTTTGTTCTGGGAAGGGGGTTGGTTTCCACTGGGTTCTCCTGAAACTCCAGTTTTTCCCCCCTGCCCAGGTTTACTTCCCATTCTCCCGGAAGGCTCGCTGCCGGCCTTCACTCCTGCTGCCAGGCCCAGCCCCAGCCGCTGGTGACTGTCCTCCCTCCCCGTGTCTTCCAGGTCTCACGCACCTTTACCCCAGCTCTTCGGCTCCAGATGCCAAGAACCCCGCACAACGGAGAGCACTCCCCTGCTAAGGAATTCCTCACAGGAGAAAGGGTAGGTTTGCCCCCTCTTCCAGAGTTAAGGAATCTCTGAGGCTGTCCTGCGCCGGAGAATTTCTCCCTGAGATGGGAACTTGGCCCCGACGTGTTGTCAGGTCCTTGTCAATTCAAGGTCACAGCTGTTCATGACTCTAGTGCCTGGATCCTGGGCTTATGGATTTCCAAATGACCTTGAGCGTGACCCTGCTGTGATGAGACCGCAGGTGTGTGCACACCTGACTCAGCAGGCCAGGGCTTCTCAACTGGTGGGGTGAGGGCCGGGTGGAGGGGACCTTGGCTCTCTGGGGATTTTTTAAAAAATCCTAATCTGAGGATACGTGTATCTATTTGAGAGAGAGGGAAAGGGGAGGGGGGAGAGATAGAGAAACATCATGTGAGAGAGAGAAAAGATCGGTTGCTCCTGTATGCGCCCTGATGAGGGGTGAAAGCACAAACCCCACAACCCAGGTACCACCCTGACTGGGCGTGGAACTCCTGACCTTTTGGGGCACAGGACGATGCTCCAACCAGCTGAGCCACCCCGCCAGGGCTGACCCCGGGAAGCTATTGATGACCAGTTGTGCCTCTCTGCAAAAGCCCCCTCTCCACCCCCGCCAGCCCTTTGACCTAGGGAACCTCCTCCTGATCCTGGCCCTCCAGGGCCATCCTTTCCAGCTCAAGGGGGCTCACATGTCACCTCCTTTGTGAAGCCTTCGTTTGCCCCTGCTCCCCCAGGAGCCAGCTCTTCCCCTGCGCTGTCAGACTCACATTCTGCGCTTATTCAGACCTTGCCCTGAGTTACCCCCAAGTTACCCACGGTTGTGTCTGCCGGTCTGTGTCCTTCTGGTTCCCTGTCCCAGCCGCCAGCATCGCCCCTGCCACCGCCCCACTGGGGACAACTTAATTCCCTGCCCCCCTCCTAGTCCATAGCTCTGAAAACAAACACTTCACACGTCTAGTCTCCTAAGGCTTTCCTTTGAATGACTTGGTGAATGCTTAAGGCCCAAGGCGGTTTAGAACTCATGATTCATTGGGGAAATGACGTGTGAGCGTTTGTCCCGGGAGCGCAGATGCCCCAGGGGGCGGAGCATCGCCTTGCCAGGCTCGCCTAGGAAATGTTTTCCTTTTTTTTTCTTGCTTGAAGATAATTGAAGTGTGGGTGGTGGACAGGATTTTTTTTTTTTTAATTTTATTGACTTATTTTAGAGAGAGGGGAAGGGAGGGAGAAAGAGAAGGAAACATTGCTATGTGAGAGCAACGTGAATCATTTCCTCTCACACTCCCGGTACCAGCGACCTGGCCCACAACCCAGGATGTGCCCTGACTGGGAATTGAACTCACGACCTTTCAGTTTGCAGGCCCGCCCTCAATCCACTGAGCCACATCAGCCAACACTCTTTTTCTTTATAAAAGATTGTATTTACTTATTTTTAGAGAGCGGGGAAGGGAGGGAGAAAGAGAGAGAAACATTTTGATCGGTTGCCTCTTGAGTGAGCCCAATCGAGGGCCAAGCTTGCAACCCAGACATGTGCCCTGACTGGGAATCGAACCGGTGGCCTATGGCTTTACAGGACGATGCCCAACCCACTGAGCCACCCCAGCCAGGGCAAGGCTGTTCTTTCCTGCTGAGACCCAGCCCCCAAGCTGGAGAGCTGTTCAGGAGAACCTCAGCGCCCCGCAGCGCTAGCTGCCTTCCAGCGGCCTCACTTGTTCCCACAGATCACGCCTGCTGTTTTGTCAGCCTTGCGGTCCCAGGAGTGTGCTGTGCGGCACAAATTCTAGGCTTTGCTTCAACCTCCCTAGAGTCAAGTGCATCCGTACTGATCAAACTGCTTGGAAGCCCAGGGATGCAACCGACAGGAAATGGATCGTGTACATGGAATTCTGATCAATGTGTGGCGCCCCCTGGGCCAGCTTTCTGGATATGGCTCTGGTTCTTGGGCCCGTGTCGTCCAGCACTGGCGTCCCTTACTCCTGCTCACGTGGATGTGACGTGGGAGGCCCTCCTCCCTACCGCTCCATGGCAGGAGGTGTCTACACAGAGCGGGGACAGTGGGACTCCCGCACAGGACCAGTAGCTGGGCTGAGCCAGCTCTATTGGAAACTTCCAAGCTCAGAACAAGCTGATATTTCTTTTTTTAAAATTGATTTTTAGAGAGAGAGGGAGGGTGGAGGAGGGGAGGAAAGGAGAGAGGGAGAATCATCAATTTGTTGTTCCACTTTATTGATGCATTCATTGGTTGATGCTTATACGTGCCCTGGCTGGGGATCAAACCTGCAGGCTTGGCGTATGGGGACAATGCTCCAACCACCTGAGCTACCTGGCCAAGCGGACGTTTCCTGAAGGCCCACAGTTCATTCTGAAGATTTGAGTGACACCAGATGTCCCCTGAGCCGAGTGCTCTGTGAGGTGCAGACGGACCAGGCACAGCTGCAAAGCATCCGCGGTCCTTCCCAAAGCCGGGAGGGACTGCGCGTTTCACACGTGTTTTCTGTGAAAATAACCCCAAATGTTGCTTTCCAGGGTGCGGAGCCTGCGTGAGTGCCACCCAGAGTTCATCACCGCTGAGGAGTCTTGGGACAACAGCTCCGCCGAGTGGGAGGGACGGTCGCTGCTGGGCAGCGAGGCAGCTGGTTCCTCCAGATCCGCCTCCTCGGACAAGGGGGACCTTCTGGAAGGTGCTCATGCCAGGCTCCGCCTTTCGAAGCTGAGGTAGGAGGCTTTGGGAGCGCCCGCGTGGCCCAGGGCAGCCTGCCGGCCTGGGGTGAGGCTGGGGGTCTTGCCCTCATGACACCCTTCCCAAAGGCGTGGTGGAGGTGAGGGAAGGGTTTTCACATGTTTCCTGGAAGACATGCCGGGTGGCGCTGGCCCAGGGCCACTGCTGTGCCCACTGGGCCCCCGTATACACATTTATTTAGAGGAAGGGTCCTATTGAGAATAATGTATTTGAAGGCGGCATCTCCAGGGACAGACTAAGGCTTGGGGAACCAGGACTACTGGGTTCCTGTTCCAGATCTGAGATAGCTGGGCGACCAGAGGGCCAGCCACGTCCTGCGAGTCTCTCCTTGTCACCTGGTGTCCCCCTTGCTCCACGGCTTTCCATGGGCTTCCATGAGCATGGTCTGGTCCACGGACAGGTGAGGGGACCCTATGCTGCTGTCAGTCATGAGCGTCACTATTTCCAGCCATTGGGGGACCGGCCTCCGCTGAAGCTGTTGGACGCACTCACTGAATGCCAAAGGGCACGTGTCTGCCCTCAAAGCTGCCCTTTCTCTGGTGTCCTGTGACCCTCCCGGCCAAGGACGATGACAGAAGGGATCTCCGGAGGGTGATGATTTTGCCTGAGGTCATGTAGCCTGTGAGCCCAGCTGGGGGCAGGAGGTGACGCCAGGTCCCCCACTGGTGTGGGGCAGTGGACATGTCTTAACCCACCAGCCTCCCGGCCACGTGTCACCTCTTTGCAAGGACTGGCCTCAGCTGCCCTGACAGGCGTGGCAAACATTTGGCTGGTGAGTCTGCTCTGAGGTTCTGTGAATCACAGGAAATTGCGTGAACAGGGGTCTGGCCCTCAGGGTCACTGGGATGGTAAGCCCCATCCTCAGCTGGCTGGCTCACTGCTGCAGAAGGTGACAGCTTCCTCCTGTGTCCCACACGGTGGCAAAACAGAATCAAGTACATTTCAGACTTGACCTTCAGGGGTTGTTTTATCTTCTCTGACCCGGAAAGAGTTGCCTTGAACTGAGACTTGGGGCCATTCTTTCTCACGTGCCTAGAAAGTACCATGCATGGTCTTTGAAGAAACTTGTAGAAAATATTTTGGGTTGTCAGAAAGAGATTTGTGTTTAGAACAGTCCGTGGATGCTTCATACTTTCAAGAGAGTGTCCATTTTGGTGCCCATTTAAATAGACGCTGTTGAATCATAATTTGGAGATGTGAGCCGATATTCATCAAATCCATGGCATCTAAGAGAATGCAAAACAAGCAGCTACCATTTTGAAAGAACCAGAGAGGTCTTGAAAAAGAGGTCCCAACCGACACTTCCTTCATTCTGCAAATGTGTGCCAAGCACAGGCGAAGTGACAGCGGCCCTCCCAAGTTCAGGGAGAGAGCACAGCCAGCCCGGGGCTGCCCTGGAAGAGCAGCCGGCGGGATGGGGCACACTGCAGGGCTGGGTGGTGACGAGTCACTGGGAGGTGGACCCCGGTGGGTTGGGGAGGTGATAGGGCCAGAGGTGCAGCTGGAGGCGCTGCAGAGGGGCGGCCCGGCCCAGGTCCACCTCGGGCCTGAGAGCCGTGGTCAAGTGCACAATGGTGGCTGGGCCAGGATGCCTCCAGGAGTCCTGAGAGGGGGCCGAGCACGTGGCCTGATTGTCTATTAAATTGTCTCCTAAAAATTAGAGAGAGACATAGACATGGTGTTTCACTTATTCATGCATTCACTGGTTCCTGCTTGCATGTGCCCTGACCGGGGATCGAACCCACAACCTTGGCGTAGCAGGACGACGCCCTAACCCACGGAGCTTCCCCGCCAGGGCTCCCAGGCAGTTCTTGAGACTCCGCGGGTACAGCCAATGACAACGTTGCAGTTTCTTGCTGGAACCAGTGGTTGCGTCTCCATGTTTGTATATTTGATGGTCACATCTGTAGCCCCGCCTCTCAGAAAAGTTAGAGGAAAACGATTGGCGCGTATGCATCTGAGAGACCGGATAAGGCTCGTTGCCGGGAATCTGGGGCTTCAAATCTTCATCCGTAGCGTCTCCAGCAAGAAGCCACGTGCAAGCACTCGGGCTTGACTTTGTCCCTCTCGTCCCCCTCACCAAGTCGCTGGCCACCAGGCGGCAGGCGGGTCCACAGTCCACCGTGTGATCCTTCCTGCCCTCCTACGGGGAGAATCCCAAGGGCGGGCTCTGACGGGCAGGTTCCCGGGGCCCCGAAAGGTGGCTGAGATCTGGCAGGTCTGGGCATGCGTACCCAGGACGGCGCATGCGGCTGTGACCCGGGCCTGCCTTTCCCTGCAGGCGCTGTGCGCAGTGGCTGAAGGTCACAGGCCTGTTTGCCTTCGTGGTGATGTGCTCCGTGAGTACCGCGCGCAGGTCGAGGGCGGGCCCTGCCGCAGGCTGGGCACCTGTGCTGTGGGGCCGCGGGGTTCCCCTGCAGGAGGAGCTGAGGGCGTGGGGGTGGCGGCCCGTGGGCAGGGATTGAGGCCTTGGGTGATGCTCCTCCGCTCTTGTCCCGAATCCCGCGTCCTAAGTCCTGGTGACCTGGCTTTGCTCCACCAGAAGGTGGTGAGCTCGTCCCCTGGGTCGGCCCACCTCAGGGGGCCTACCAAATCCCGAACCCTTTATTTGTGTGGGGGCGAAAATGGTGCGAACCCCCGTGGCGCTCACACCGCGCACCCCTGACGAAATGTTTCCGGTCGTTGCAGGTTTCGTTTAGCCTGTATCCAGACCAAGGGAAGTTCTGGCAGCTGCTGGCTGTGTCGCAGCAGGAGAGCTACTGTATCTGCACCTCGTGGGGACGGGCGGCAGACGCGGCCCCTGGCTGAGTCACGAAGCAAAGAGACACCCGAGAACTGTCCCAAGTGCTGCCCAAGGTCACAGCACAGGCCAGCGGGGTGGTAACGCGAGACCAGGCCTCAGGACAGAGGCAGGAGCGGCCCGGAGCCCCCGATGCAGGGTCGGTGGTGGGGTTCCTGTCACAGGGTTGCTGGTGGCTGTGCATCATACCTTGTTAGGGCCCGGTGTCCCCACGACTTTGGGGCAGGCTGCTCCGTTGCCTCCTTCCCCACTTCCTTGGGGCCATTTCTACTGACTCATTTTCAAGTTTATTGGTTCTTCTCCTGGCCTTGTCTGCTGCTCTGCCGACTGCTTGCTTTCTTCCCATTGTGCTCTTTCTTGTCGCTTTTGCAGGCCTGGCAGTTTGTGGTGAGGAGGCAGATGTGTTGTGTGGGGAGGACAGTCTGAGTGTGTTAGTCACCTCCGGCTGCCGCAGCAAATCAACGCAGACTGTGTGCCTTCAACCAGAGGCTTTCCTTCTCGGTTCTGGAGGCTGGGAGTTCCAGATCGAGGTGTGGCTGATTTCGGGTGTGGTGCGGTCTCGTTGCCTGGCGTGCAGATGATGGCCACCTGCCTGCTGCGTCCTCACGGGTCTTTCCTGGGTGCGTGGAAATGGAGAGAGAAAGCTCTGTTGTCTCTTTCGCTCTTTTTATAATTTATTGATTTTAAAGAGAGAGAGGGAGAGGGAGAGAGAAACAATGATCTGTTCTTCCACTTACGGATGCCCTCATTGGTTGCTTCTTGTGTGTGCCCTGACCCGGGCTTGAACCCGAAACCTTGGTGAATTGGAATGACGCTCTCACCCAATGAGCTACCCGGCCAGGGCTGCTGCCTCATTTTAGGAGAACACTGATCCTGTCAGGTCAGAGCCTGGTCGATGACCTCATTTAAGCTCAGTTGCTTCCTGAGAGGTCCCATCTCCACATACAGCCACGCCGCGGGGGCTCAGGCCTTGATTGTGGATTCTGGAGGGATGTGAACACTCAGCCCGTAGCCCTGAGGTAAAGCCTGGAGGTGAGTGTACCTGAAGTTCTGTGGGCTCTAGTTGAGAGGTTGGTGTAAATTTGCTGTTTGTGGTTGCCATGGTAACCCCTCTCCACTGTCTGGCAGATTGTCCCCCTCCCCCACTGCCCCCGCCCCCAGCTGCGCCCTCAGGCTGCCAGATTGGAAGAGTTCCCCCTCAAACTAAGGCTTTCTCAGGAGTCTCCCCAGCCTCCGCATCTTCCCAGGGAGATCCTGCTGGAAAAGCCGTGTGGAGGTGAGAACACCCCCTTCTGCGGTCCCCAGGGGCTCGCCACTCCCACACTTGACCTCGAGCAATTTTTAAATTTTCCGGTTCGATCTTGCCTGCTTCTGTGCGATTATCTTTTCAAAAGAAATCAAAATCACTCAGGGAACGTAAGTGAGCCGCTCTTTAGTATCTTTCGTGGGTGATCTGTGTGACCTGAAATTTCAGCAAAGCGGGTTGTTTTTCTGGCCGTCACCAGCAGTTGGCTACATATTGTTTTCTGGGTCTTTCTGGGGAGCCCCTCACCTCTTCCCAGGATGCCCCTCTCCCTCGGTTGAGCCAGTGTCCACACATGGGGTGCCAGCAGCACCCCAGACGGACGCCACACTCAGGGCTTTCCGGGGGGGCTCTGAGGAAGCCCCGCCCCTAAACGCACTGCTCAGCCCTTCTCTCTACCTGGGCGGTCACTCATGTCTGTGTGTTAGTTTCACTACTTTAAAAAAATTTTTAATATTGCTTTTAGAGAGGAAGAGAGACAGACAGAGAGAGAGAAACACTGATTTGTTGTTCCGTTTGTTACATTCATTGGTTGATGCTTATATGCCCCCTGACCGGGGATCGAACAGGAGACCTTGGTGCCTTGGGATGGTGCTCTAACCCACTGGGCTTCCCGGCCAGGCCAGTCTTGCCCCTTTAAAATCACGTGTAGCGTTAGCAGAAGAAGCATGTCCTGGGGGAGATCAGAGGCGCTCTGGGACTTGGATAAGTAAACTGCATTTCTCATTCCCCGGCTTTTCCTCTGTCTCAAGCTCCCCAGGGGACCCCCAAACAAGTGTGGAGGCCCACTACCTGGTGCTCCTGGGAGCTGGTGCCCCCCCCCTACTCCTCTGACTTCACTGCAGCTGGTCAAGACCTGCACCCTCCCAGCCCCTTGTTAACCCCAGAGGTGCAGGGGAGCCTGGATCCCGTCCAGAGGGTCTTCAGCAAGGCCTGGTCAGGGAGCGGAAGTTTGGGAGGAGGCTGGGTGGTTACCCACATTCACCGCTCGGTCTGGGGCTGCCTCAGTGAACCCCGATGCCCAGAACCTCAGAAACTTCCGAGCTGCCCCTGCGATGCCTGGGCAGAGGCGAAGGCCCCCGGGACAGCCCCTCACCATTCAGTGGCTGTCCCAGGGAAGCCGGGCAGCGCAGGATGCCAAAATCAGATCATAGCAAAGAAGGGTCCCAGTGAGAAGTGCAGCACGTCCGACTTTTTCTAAAGCATTTCACAAACCCTTCCGTCTAGAGCCACCCAGGGGTGCTAGGCCCGCCCCGCCCAGCAGCCTGGCCCGCGGGTCTCTCTCCACGGCAGTGGGTGGCTGGCAGCTGGTTTCTGCCCTCTGAGGCCTGTGTGGGATGGAGGGAGGGACAGGCATGGGGAGAGCTGATTGGCATGGCGAAGCTGCTGCGGTGTGGTCATTTGCTTCCACCAGGGCTGATGTGAGCCTCCCACAGGCTGCTCAGAAAGTGGCAGTGTGTTCCTGCGATTTCCCCCTGGATGCTCCCTGACCCTCTCCCATGACCCCTGGCTGAGGGGGTTTGGGAAAGAGAGATGACAGGTTAGAGAGGCTGCTAGCCTTGGGCCTGGTTGGGGAGGGAGGCAGGAGCCAGCTGGGTCCAACCAACCTCACCTTCCTGCCCTGGGGGTGGGTGGCACTGCAGAGATCACAGGTCCCTCCCTATTTCCCCAGGTGGGTGGGGGAGGCATCTGTGAACTAGAGCTTGGACCTCCTGTGCAGCCTGAGGCTGGGAGTGGTCCCGGCAGGACTTGAGAAGCCAGTATGGGTGTTATTCTGGTGACCGAGGGCCTCTGCTTCCTCTCTCCCTGACCCCTGGATGGGCTGGGCTGGGTGACGGACACCTAGGTTCTGTGTGTCAGCAGCAAGTGCTCTTGGAGGGTTGTCCCGTAGCTCAAGAATAACAAAGTGGGCCCTGGCCGGTGTGGCTCAGTGGGTGGGAGCATCCTCCTGTAAACCGAAAGGTCGCAGGTTTGATTCCCAGTCAGGACACATGCCCGCATTGTGGGTTCGATCCCTGGTCGGCGTGTGTGCGAGAGGCACCCGATCCATGTCTCCCTTTCTTCTCCTATCTCTAGAACCAATAAGCATGTGCTAGGGTGAGGATTAAAAAAAATTAAATAAGAACCCAGCAAGGAGAGGGCAGACCACTGCTAAGGGGAACCTGGGTGAGTTCCAAGAGTTGAGGGTTGCTTTTTCTTTTCTTTTTTCTAATCATCATCCCTGGACATGTTTGTAGATTTTAGAGAGAGGTGGGGAGACAGAGAGAGGGAGAGAAACAACGATTGGTTGCCTCCAATATGCGCCCCGACCCGGGACCAAACCTGCAACCCAGGCACGTGCCCGGACTGGGAATCGAACCTGTGACCTTTTGGTTTGCAGGCTGCCACTCAATCCACTGAGCCACACCAGTCAGGGCAGATTCTTGATAAACTTGGCTCAGCAGGCCGAGGACCAGGGCTGGCCAGGGGCTGGATGGTTGCCATGGCAGACGAGGTGAGCCAAGAAGACGGCAGCTGAGCCGCACTCGTGGCCCTTCCGCTCGGGCTCCTACAGGCTCCGTCTGGGCCCAGCAGAAGTCATGGCCTGCTCAGAAGCACTTTGCTCAGGTGTCTGGGTCCCTACCCTGTGTGGGCTCCAGGACAGCCGCCCTCACTGGGACACCCAGGAGCTGAGTGGGAGGTGATGCCCACTGGAGGAGCAGGAGGGGGACGATGAGTCAGGAACTCGGAGGAGGGAGGTCCCGGGGCTCTCGGAGCAGAGGAGGGCTCTTGGGGGTGTCAGCTTAGATCTGGGAGTAACTGGAAAAGGCAGGCACCGTGGTTGCTGCCGCTGAAGTCTTCCTGTCTTCTCTCCTTCATGCCCCCTTCTGGCCTGAAACCTGGTCCAGGTTCAGAGGACTTCAAGGATGAAGCTAGAAACAAATATTAGTTAAACAAGTGCCTAATGGCAGACATCAAAGGTGAGAAACTGGCCAGGGCCAGGTAGCTCACTTGGTAAAAGCATTGTCCTGATGTGCGAAGGTCGTGGGTTCAATCCCCGGTTAGGGCACGTATAAGAAGCAACCAATAAAGGCATGAATAAGGGGAACTTTGTCTCCTTAAATGGAGAGAAATGAATGACATGTAGTGTCTTTTCTTGAGAAGCTAGACCAGCTGGGGAGACAAACACCAACCAGACAGCACTGTGGTGTGAGGGGACACCGCATCAGGGTCAGCCCAGTCTAGGGGGCATCGAGGAAAGGAGCCTTGGGTGCCAAGGATGGATTTTTAAAAGTCTTTGTTTATTTGGAGACATGGGAGGCAGGGAGAAAGAGAGGGAGAGAAACATCCATGTGAGCGAGAAACATCAATTGGTTGCCTTTTGCACGCCCCCTACTGGGGACCTGGCCAGCAACCTAAGCATGTGCCCTGACTGGGAATCGAACCCGAGACCTTTTGCCTTGCAGGACGATGCCCAGCCCACTGAGCCACACCGGTCCGCATCCCACGCATGGATTTCAGGAGGGGAGAGCTTGAGTGAGCTCTGAAACGATAGGGGTTCTCCAGGTTTCAGGGAGGCCGGGTACTGTGTGTTAGGCACGCAGCAGACGTTCAGCAGGGCTGGAAGGCAGGGGCGGGGCTCGACCGAAGCTGCTGTTTGTCGGGGTCCCCAGTCACTACTGACACCATTCCATCCCGGTGGGCTCTGCATGCAGGCGGCGGGCAGCTAAGGAAGGCTGCCGTTCGTGCGGTCCTGTGCGTCGTGGATTGTGTGCGCGCTCCGTTTAGGGCGCTTTCACTGCCGCCTGCTCATCTTCCCTCCAGAGCGCAACCGCCCTCAGGACAAAGGCTTGTTTTGTTCCCTTGCGCTTGGTCCACCGTGGACGCTCCACATTCATTCAGTCACGGGGAGGAGCCGCTGCTCTTCCCATGACAGCCTGCAGGTGGTGCTGTTCCACCTCCTGGAGTCCTCCAGGTCTCCAGCTCCAGGTGTGGAAGATTTCCCCACGCGGTACCCCGCGTTTGCAGAGCGGGAAGACCAGGGCAGGAGTCACTTGGGGCGGCAGAAGCAGCAGTGTCTCTTCGGGACTTCTCCCACTACGTTCTGCCCCCCTGTGTGACTTCCGGTTTGCATTTGTTCATTTTGTACCCCAAGTAGCTGCCAGGGTGTGTGGAGAGGCCCTCCGGCCAGGCACTCAGATGGACAACGGAGCTGGTGTTAATACAACACTTTCTTCCCCGGGTGTTGGACATTTTTTTAAAAAACAGTACAGCCTTGGCTGGTGTGGCTCAGTGGATTGAGTGCCAGCCTGCCAACCAAAGGGTCGCGGGTTCGATTCCCTGTCAAGGCACATGCCTGGGTTGCAGGCCAGGTCCCCAGTAGGGTGCATGTAAGAGGCAACCACATACTGATGTTTCTCTCTCTCTTTCTCCCTCCCTGCCCCTCTCTAAAAATAAACAAAATCTTAAAAAAAAACAACAGTACATTTACTACAGGAACTAGACAACAAAAAAGGATCCACCTTTCTCTGCTGCTCCCACAATTTCAAGCAAACCCTGTAGACACCCTGGCTGCGTTTTGCCCTCTCCCTCCGTCTGCTCTGTAAACCACCTGTTTCTGTGAGAGTTTTAAAGAACAGTAGAAAAATCGGCCAATCGGTTGCCTCTTGCGTGCACCCCTACCGGGGACTAAACCCGCAACCCAGGTATGTGCTCTGAGTGGGAATCGAACTGGTGGCCTTCCACTTTGTGGGCTGTCACTCCAACCAGCTGAGCCACACCAGTCAGGGCTGCTGTGGGGCTTCTGAGACCTCACACAGAAGAACATGGACCGTTTTGAGATGCATCTTCCACTGTGAGGGTTGTTCTGTTCTGGGGGCACAGTGACTGGGCTGGGCATGGTATGGGACCCATGTCATGGCCCACAGGACCCTACAGCAGAGGTGAGAGTCAGCCCAGAGCAGGGAGGGAAGGGCTCAGTAGTGCAGGCTGCTGTGTTTGTGCAAACCCAGTTGTAGGCTGCAGGAGCTCAGGGTCCAGGCTCCAGCGGGGCTGTGGGCAGGGGTTACAAGTTGAGGGAGCTGCCCCTCGAAAATTCCTCTCTTCAACGTGGAGGACTTGCTCTCCTCTTATCTGCTGTCAGAATTCTTTAAAAAAAAAAAAGACTTTATTTTTAGAGAGAGGGGAAGGGATGGAGAAAGAGAGGGAGAGAAACATCAATGTGTGGTTGCCTCTTACGCGCCCCCTACTGGGGGGGCCCGCATGTGCCCTGATTGGGAATCGAACCGGTGACCCTTTGGTCCACAGGCGGGTGCTCAATCCACTGAGCTAAGGCTGCTGTCAGAATTCTTAATTCCAATTGTCTTGGTGACTCCTCATCTCCACAGTGGAGACCTGGTGCCCTAGGGTTGGGTGTGGGTGTGGATTTAATTCATCTGTTCATTCACGCAGCCTCCAGTCTACCCCCCTTCCCGGGGCTCCCAGCAGGAATTGGAGGCTAGCTGGGAAAGTGGAAGCAAGGATGGGAGCAGGATAGAGAGACACCACTTACTAGATGTTCAAGCAGAGGGTTCCAAACGCACATGGTCCAGTCAGGCAAAACCAACTGTGTGCACCAGGAAGGAGGGGCTGGAGCGATGGGGCATGGGAGGTCAGGGCTGCTGGCTGTGACCTTGGAGGAAAGGGCTGGCTCTGCATTTCTTTGTGCATCTTCCAAGGAGGGTGTGCATTGGACAGATGGTGGGGGGACTCTAGATCTCTGCTTGCTCTGTGGTTCACCTTGACGTGTCCCCAGCTGTGAACCTCAGTGGCCAAGGTGACTCCACCCTGCTCCAAGTGGACCTGGCAGGGGCCCTGGTGGCCAGCGGCCCAAGTCGTCGAGGGAGAGAAGAGCATCTCGTGGTGGAGGTGACCCAGGCCGATGCTCCAGGCTCGCGGCGGCGGCCACAGCAGGTCATACTTACGCGTTATTTGAAAGGAAGTATAAAAGCTCACCTCCTCTCTTTATAAACCGAGTTCCCTCTAGAATGGATTGGGTGGGGAGCCACCACGCAATGAGCCCATGGTTAGGAAAGTCTGCGTCTTGTGCTCTGTCTTTGAAGTTCTTTTTCCCCTCTCTTCTCTAAGTCAATTACAACACTCACCATTTCTGTAAAATCAAGCTTTTTTTTAAAAAAAAATCTTCATCTGAGGGTATGTTTATTAATTTTAGAGAGAGAGGAGGTGAGAGAGAAAGGGAGTGAGAAACAGAGATATAAGAGAGAAATATTGGTTGTGCCCTCACCGGGGCTTGAACTCGCAGCCTTGGCGACTTGGGACTACGCTCCAACCAGCCTAGCGGCTGGGCTGGGCTCTCGTTCCTGCTGTGACTAATCTGGTTCCTGTTTTCAATGCCCATGGGAGTTCCCTGGCCCCTCCCCCTCCCTCTCTGCTCCCATCCTCCCTTCCCCCATCTTTACTGCCCTGCTCAGGAGGGGACCAGGGCGGGTGGCCGGGGCACCTGGGGCCTCCCTCACATCTGCTCCCGTTTGCAAGTGGGTAGCAGTGTTAAGCCAGTGTTTCTTCTGGGCTGGCTCAGAAGACGCTTTTTCTAAAACAAAGGCCTCCGCAGCGCGGAAATTTGCAGCTCCGCCCGGCCTGGACTGCTCGTGGCAGGGAGGTGGGAGTCGTGGAAAGGCCCCCCTGAGTGTTCTCTTTCTCCTTATTCCAAACAAGCACCTACACTGCCGAGCGCTGGGTCCCCGCGGACGTTCAAGTTCAAAGCCTAACCCCAGTGTTCCGCTTCAACCTTCACAGGTCACTCACAACTGGACTGTATTTTTAAACCCTCGGCGGAGCGAGCGCCTGGTGGTTAGCAGGACCTTTGAGGTTCCGAACAGGTAGGTCTCCCGTGGCTGAGGTCTGGGCCGGGGTGGATGGGTTGTCCTCTGGGACACGCTCACTTGAAGAAGTTTGGCCTGCGTGGCTGCGATTTTGGGGGAGACATGGCACCCGATCAGTTATGTGCTGTGCACGAGATGCTCTTCCTGGGTAGACTCAGGGTGCGGCAGGATGTCACACAGAGCAGGAAATGACAGCATCATCCCAGGTCCATTTCGAAGCACGTGGCATTTTCCAGCGTCTGCATTAATTTCATTACTATCCTGAAGCTCTGCCGTGGGGAATTCTGGGAAATGCTAGGGTTCTTGCTCTTTTTCTTTCACGAGGCCCTCTCCATATTACCCAGCCTGTGCTCTTGGCTGCTGTGTGCACTCGCTAGGGCTGCTGCGACCAAGGCCACAGGCTGGGTGACTTATTCGAGTGAATTTTTTAAAAAGATTTTATTTATTTTGAGAGAGAGGGGAAGGGAAGGAGAAAGAGAGAAACATCAGTGTGTGGTTGCCTCTCATGCGCCCCCTACTGGGGGACCTGCCCACAGCCCAGGCACGTGCCCTGACTGGGAATCGAACTGGCCGCCCAACCCACTGAGCCACAGCACCCAGGACAAACGCAATTGCGTTCTTCAGGCGACAGAAGGGTGCCTGTCCTCTGAGGCCTCTCTCCTGGGAGGGTGGACGGCCGTCTTCTCCCGGCGTCCTCACAGGGTCGTTCCTCTGGGTGTCTGCGTCCTGATCTCTTTGAAGGGCGTCAGCCGTCCTGGATTAGGGCCACCGAAGGGCCTCATTTTACTCACGTCTGTGAAGACCCCATCTCCAAACACAGTCGCTTTCTGCACGGCTGAGGGTTTGGAAGTGGACAGAGGACTTCCACTGCTCAGAACCAGGCTTCAGCTTCCCCATGCCTCCTGCTGGCGACTCCTCGCGGGCTCTGGGGCTTGTCCCGCTGCCAGCGACAACCTGTGTGGTTCTCAGGTTGCACGTGGCCCTTTTTCTATTTGTGAGCAGGGAGAGAAGTCAGGTGGTGGCGGGCGAAGAAGAAAGTATGTGCGTGTCCCCGTGCCCTGCAAGGTCTAGGAGTGGCACCTCCAGTGGCCGCGGGAGGCTGTGTCCCACGCGCGTCACCTCCTCACCTGTGCGCAGGCCTCCTTGTCGCTGGGACTGGGGTCGGTAGGGCACTGGCCGTGGCCGCGGGTGACTTGCATTGGGAGGACGCCGAGGGGGAAGCTCAAATTCTTGCCAGAAGGTCTGTTTGCCGCATCAGCGCTACGGTTTTTGCTTTGCTCTGCAGAGGGGCCGTTTCTATCAGCATCCGCGCCGAGCTCCAGGGGACCCAGGTGGTCCCGCTGCTGGTCGCGCACCAGCACCTCCGCGCCAGCGTGGAGGCCCAAGTGATCGTCGCCGCCGTCATCCTCGCCGGCGTCTACGTGCTCATTATATTCGAGGTAAGCTCCGCGCCTGTCCCAGACTTGTTGGTGCCCGCAAGTCGAGGTCTGTCACTTACTGGGCGTGCCGGGCGGCCGCAGTCCTGCTGCTCCATCGGTGGGCGAGAGTGTCTTCCCAAGAAGCGACATTTCCGCCCTTTTGGGTAGAAAATTGGAATTTCTGATGAACCTCGGCAAGATGTTTGTCTGGAACCAGCAAAACCTGACCCGAGAACACGGCGCGTGCACGTGATTTTCTCACCCCGCTCTGCTGCTCCCTCGACGTGCGACCTTGAGGGGACGCGTGCTGAGCATCTTGGGGGCACAGGGTCTTCGTCTGTAAGGTGGCACGTTGTGATGTCCCCCCACCCCCACATGGGGACTCGGAGGCCCCTGGCTGTGCGCAAGGAGGGTTACCTATCACTCAACTGACCCCACATCCCGTGAACCTGGTGTTTCAGGGAAACTGTGTGGCTCTTCCTCTGACCACACGGAGTGCAGCTCAGACAGTGCCTGAGCCCTGGGGGGCCCCATTGGTGGCTTCATTGTGAAGCCAGATTCACGGCGACACATTGCACATTGGCTCCCGAAAGTCAGGCCTGAGAGTCAGTCCCTGGTGACTCTGAAAGGTGTTTCTTAATGAGCTGGGGATCAGACAACAAAGGGTGATGTCAAGGAGACAGCCTGTGGGAGGAATGTTCTAGAACGTGGCCAGGAGGGTTCCAGAAGCGTGCCTGGCGAGGAATGTCGGCTCCAGGGAGTCAAGCCCCCAAGTGTCCAACGAGGTCTGCTTGTTGCATGTTGCGTTAGTTGTTACATCTCTATGTCTGTTCTTCTAGGGCAGGTCTGTTCTTGTCAGCCCTGTTTCATTTCTGTTTCGGGGTTCCCGTGACCACCCCCGGGCTCTGTGGCTTTCTGTCCAGCTCAGAGGCAGCGCTGGGGGCTGTGCTTTATCACTGGGACCGGTGGTGGGAAAAGGTTCGTTACCCTGAGTCTGGGAGAATCGGGAGCAGACTTGGAGAGGCCTCCTCTGCAGAAGGGGCTGCCTGCCTGGCACTCAGCCTGGGGTTTTTGTTGGGGACTTTTCACCTGTGCTCCCTCACCCCACCAAAGCCCCCCAACTTTTGGAAGGGAGGCAGGAGTTCACTCTGAATCACAGAGCAGCGCAGGCTCGCGGGTACAGCAGAGCGCCGTGCACCTGACCCTCAGGCCAGCTTAACGCTTGGTAACGTGGGGAACATTCCAGAAGCCGAGCACCCAGCCTCCAGGCAAGGGCCAGCCCTGGGGCGGGCTCTTCCCCAGGCTCACCTGCTGACGGCCACCTGCTGGCGCCACCTGCAGCCCACGGGGCTGGGCTGCTCCATGGCGCCACCTCGTGGACATCCCGTGTCATTGCTCTTAGGAGATTCTGCCCCGGGGTTGGCGGGTGTTCCTCGCGCAATGAACTCATTACTCGATTCCCTTTTTCATACGGACTGCAATGTAGCTCTGAGGCCTTAGGTACAATTTTGGGGTCCACTTGCTTCACCAGTGTGCTGGGAGTTCGAGCTGTGTGCGGAGGAAGAGTGTGATGTCTGAAGGCCTCAGTCAGGGACGTTGAGATTTCTCAGTGACAGGAGGCGGGGACAGCCCCGTGCCCCAGGCCAAGCCCGGTCACCTTTGCTGCGCACCGGCTCACTGTCCACCAGGCACCACGGCCTGACTCAGTTACTTCATTCACGTTTCAGTAACCTGTCTAATTCTGTCATTTCATCTGCACCCATAAATGACTCATCCTGTACCGGAGAACTTTCTCCGGCCTTATTCTGCTCACGTGAAGCGCAGGGTATGCGAGAAACACAGGATAGACGATTTTTCTTTAATTATTGATTTTATGGTAATGAATCATTGCCTTAGCAACTTCCAGGCGTGTTCATTGAGTTTATTTCACGTCTCCTGATTTTCTGAATATCATTCTGAACAGAGGCATTTAATAAATTCAGTGCGCTTTAACCAGTTATGTAATTAAATCAGTTACGTGATCAGTTATGTGATTTTCCTAATTACTGTATGTAATTACAGTCACTAGTAATTAAAAAAATATGGTCCAATGCCCATTTTGAAAAGACTTCTCTGCTATTCTAGGGTTTGTTCATCTTTCTTTTTTTGTATAATTTTACAGCCTTTGAAAATTACATAATTTGTAAATATTTATTCATCTTCATTAACTAAGGTTGTTATTAATAGCCATGCAGGAAAAAACAAAACAAAACCTTTTCTTCCTCCCAATAACCATCCCGAGGTTATAAAAGTCCTGTAAGGAAGCCAGTTCAACATGGCTTCTGTGGCTTCTATTTTGGCAGGAACCAAGCGGACAGGGTTGGAATGACCCAGAGGCACTGAGTCATTGATGGCTCATTGAGAGCCCCCTGGGGATAGGGCACCCCTGCAGCTGCTCCATCTTATAGTGCATGGGCTGCATTAGCTATTTAGAAAACCCTCTTGTTTTGAGATAATCATAGATTCACAGGAGGTTGCACAGAAATGTACAGGGAAGTCCCCTGCACCTTGGCCAGCCTCCCTCAAGGTTAATGTTTTACGCAGCTGTGGCTGGGTATCAGCACACGGAACTGATACGGGTGCCGTGCCTGGGGCTTCATCAGATTTTAGTGGTTATACGCACGCTCATTTGGGAGATCGTGTGTGGGCCGGGGTGGCTCTGCGCAAGCTTATGGACCAAGCCTGCATGGCTGCCACCCCTGGCACAAGGATAGATACTGACCTGCCCTGTCCCCACCTGCACCTGTGACAGCCCTGGGCAGCCACGCTCTCCCCTCCCCCCATGCCCAAGGCCTGGCAAATGCTAATCTGCTCTCCTTCTCTGTGATTTGATGTTTCACCGAAGCTTTGTAAAGGAGTAAGGTGGCGTGTATCTCTTAAAACTGGCTTTTTTTTTTTCCCACTCAGCATGATTTCCTTGAGGTTCACCCGAAGTCTTGTCTATGTCAACAGTTTGCATGTGAAGGTGCATGACTCTGTGCAAGTATTTATTTATGTAGTGACTTTTAATTGAGGAAATGTTTATGGATCTTAGAGAGAGAGATGTGAGAGAGAAACATAGACTGGTTGCCGCCCATGTGCACCAACCGGGGCTCACTGGGAATCGAACCCCCAACCTTTTGGTGTTCGGGACAACACTCCTACCATCTGAGCCACCCAGCTAGGGCTCTACAAAATTTTCACATGTAAATATATATATGTATTTATATGTAATATATTATGGCATATTATGTATACATATGTAAATATATATATTCATAATGTAATATATTATGACATATTATATATAAATGTATAAATATATATATTTACAAGTGAATAACATCCCATGGTGAGATGGAATGGTGTTTTTAAGCATTCATCCTTTGAAAGCTTAAAAAATGTTTTCTTCTTTTTTTTTTTAAGTGTTTGGCTATTGCAAATAAAGCTGTTCTGAACATTTAAACATTTGTAATGTTTTATTTATTGTTGACTTTTACATGTTTTTCATGTATTCCAGATATAAGGGCTTGTTGGATA
>VMDR010010057.1:0-31795 GCA_007922815.1 Macrotus californicus | reverse complement strand
GACCAGCTAATGTTCAACTTACTACCAGAAGTCTGTAGTGTCACCAGAAATCCACGTAATTCTTAGTAGAAGGGGTATTTTGGGATTTTGTGTTGAGCAAAAGAGAATGTACATTTGGGAATGGGTATGTATCTATGCGTGGAAGTGGGAGAATACAAAGGTTGAAATACATAATGTGAAATAACTCTTTTGTAGGTCAAAAAGTCCAATATTGACCATTTCATCTGTTTAAGCTTAATATGTGTAGGGGATGTAAAGGTGGTGTGTGGATTTCCGTGTAGTTCTGTGTGTGTGTGCAGGCACATGTGTGTGGTGTAGATTGAGTGATGGGATCTATACTTATGTGCGTGTGCAGGGAAGAGGGCATGAATGTGGATGGCAGGGTATAGGTGTTTGTGGGTAGGGAATCAAGGAAAACTTCCTGGAAAAGTTAACATTAAGTAATGAAGCTTAATGTGAAAGGACAAAGGAGAGTTGGCCAGGTGCACTGGCAAAAAAGGTGGAAAGAGTCTTCCCACCAAAGGAGAACTTTATGCAAAGGCCAGGGATAGACTTATCACATCCCCACTCGATTATAAGGGTATTGGGAGCTGGAAGAGTGAAGGGAGAGGCCTCAGAGGAGAAAAATAGCAGAGCATGGAGGCCCTGTGAGCTATGGCAAGGAACTTGGGCTTTGTTGAAAAGAAGAGAAGACCAAGGACCATTCACAGATTTTGCACTTCACTAGCAAAGGTGATACAGAATAAAGACTACAGAATGGGAATTGAAAAAGGCTGTGAAATTGTATCAATGTGTAAAAAACGATTTTCCCTGGGCTAAGGTAGCCTTCACCTTTCCTTGGTCGAGTTCTTTAGGGCCCTTGACCCAAAGCAGGAGGGGTCTTGGTGGAGAAAAGCAGGGCCAGCAGACTCCTTTCTGCTGCATCAGAAGATCCAGAGGTGTTCTTCTGAGCTGTTGAGGCATAGAGTCCCCATCAAGGGCTCCACAGACTCTCCCAAGACAGGCCCGCAGGTTCTGTGCTCTCCATTGACCCACTGTCTTAAGTTGTAGCCCTGTGCTCACAGAGGGAGCAGGATGGGAGCTTCCCATTCAGTTTCTGATCATTGCAGTTACTGTATTTTGCCACATATAATGCACTCCTGTGTGTAGTGTGTACACACATTTTTGGCCCAAAGTTTCAGGAAAAAAAATCTTTCATTTTAATTTTTTCATTCAATTATTTATTTATTTACTTATATGTAGATACTTGTTTTTTGTATTATAAAGGAATTTTAGCACTTCTTTTTGAACATATTATGGTACAAGAAATTTTATGTAACAAATAATTACAAAACAGACAAATAGATACAGGGTATTTCAGGATACTACCCATGTATAATGCACATCCTTATTTTTCCCTCAAAAATGCGGGCAAAAAAGTACACATTATACATGGCAAAATACAATAATATGTTCCTTGTTAAAAGCGTAAACATCAATTTGAACAGAGTCCCAGCAGTTGAAGCACATCATGGAGGCAGACTGTGATCAGGGAAGAGAAGAAGGTACAGGGAGAAGAGGAGGTGAAGGATGAAGGGAAGAAGCAGCAAGAGTAAGAGAGAGAAACTGAGGGTCAGAGGTAGAGGGAGGGCCTAAGGCAGAGGCGGGCCATGGAGAAAAATTAAATGTCCTGTACAATTGGGAGGAAGGCAGGAGGGTGAATCCATCTGAGAAAAACAGTGCTGTATGATTTTGTCCACATGGACCTATGAGCACGTTCTCTGAAATATTTAGAACTAGACACCAACTTGAAGAGGGTTGAATGTCCCTGGGTCACCTCGTTTGTTTCCCTTTCATTTTGTCCTGAGTCAGAGCCCTAGGACACCACCCAGTCCACCTGGGATTGGCCTGATTTCACAGCCCCAAGACCCACGACGTGGCTGCTCTGGCTTTGTTTCGTGTGTTTTCCATCTGTTCCAATCACCACAAATCCAACTTCATACTTGGCCTAAAATAACATCAGTTTCAAGAAATATCTTGTCATCATCCAAATCAAAATGCCACATACAAAATACTCAATGCCAGCTACAAATTGTCAGGAAAGGTTGAAGAAAGAGGAAAAGACTTTGCTCTAGACAGAAGGGGTGAAAATCACATATTCTGTGGTGTCTAAATCATTCACACGAAGCTGGAAGCAATCTTTGTTAAAGCTTGGCCAATCTGTTCCTCGATTGACACTGTCTCTTCCCAGGTCCCCATCTCTCTCTATTCTGGAAGCTTCTAACAGTAAGGAGCACTTCTGCGTATGTAAGCAAGTCCATTTTTTCTGAGTCTCTGAAGAAGTGAACCCTGTTTACGTACAATTACTTCCAGAAGCTCTACTAGGATCTGGGGAGACAAGGTGCCCTGTCTATATCCCCAGAGCTCACAGTAATCTCGTTTCTAGAAGTAACCCGCTGCTCTCTGCAGAAGTGGCCTAGAGAATGGTGGGTCAGCACACAATCACCTAATGCCCACTTCTGCTTCCTACTGTGCTACCTTAAATGCCCTTCCTTTTATTTGCCAAGTTCTTGGAAGCCTCAGGGGTATGGTCACCAAATGAAGAGTCTCCCTGTATCCTGTGGCATACCACGGAAGAAGGACTGGCAAGTGTAGAAAAGAAATGAACAGGTGGGAAAAAAGAGAGAATTACTACAGAGAGCCCTTTGGATGTTTACCGCCGAAGGGGCCACGACCATCACCTTGGACTTCCTTCCTCCTTGACCACTTAGTGGTTCTACTCAAGCTCTAGAAGGATCAAGCCTGTGTCCCTAGGAAGAACAGACTACCTTTGGCATTTGGTGGGTGCTTGATAAATGTCTGCGGAAAGAATGAATGTATGAAACAAACATTTGTCATTTGTATTACGTTTGACAACCCCCCATCTCACCCCCTGAGTCCTTTACTCTTGGGTTTCTGTCCTGATCTGATTTCTTCACTTTGGATACATAAACCTTCTAGTTTATCATCAGCACGTGAATGTCCTTAGGGAGCATCACCGCGTTTCCTAGTACGTCATTTCTTAGAAACACACAACACTTTTTTAAAAGTCTGAGTGAAATTTGTCTTAGATCTGGCCTTTCTCCTAGAGCAGTTTTCTCAGAGGCTATCTCAATATGGTTTGGCATCCATCTGTGTGGTCTCCCAGCACCCTGGCCTGTGTTTTCTTCTTTCTTTTCTTTCTTTTTTTTTTTTTTTAAGTATAGTTGGTGTGGAATATATTTGTTTGAGAGGCACAACATAGTGATTCAACATTCATATACCTCATGCTGTGACCACCACACTACGTCTAGTTGCCAACTGTCCAAATAATGGTCAACCAAAATAACCTTGAGAGACAAAAACCCAAAGCTGTGAACTGAACCCAGGCCTGACCACAGCCTCATTTTACAGAAGAGAAATGTGAGGTTCTGAGAAGTGACATAACTTGCCCAAAATCAAAGACTGGGAAATGGCAGAGCCATACTGAGAATTCAAGTTTTGCTGACTTTCAAACCCCAGCTCCTGCTATGAAGCCCTACCCTCTCCTAAGCATCGGTATGCCAGCAAATATCAAACAATGGCTCTCTCTCTTATGAGGTGGACCCTGGGCACAGGAGAGAAGGGAAAAGCCCTGATTTGCAGTGTTTTCCAATTTTAGTGCAGTAAACACTGCAATGGTGAATTTCAAGCTATGGATGTGACATCGCCGAATGCATAGTTGGGAAGACACATGCTTCAGGTAGAGCTTCTATCACACAGGTGGAAGAGCTGCAAATAACATCAGGAGCACAGATATTAGTACAATATAATAAAATGATTGGGAAGTGATGAGGTTGGAATATTTATCAAACCTTTGTTTTTTAATATAATGTATTAGGTGTTAAGTTTATGTAATTTAAAATGGCTGCATCAATAGTAGGCTCACACAGTTCCTGAGTATTTAACAATTGGCTCTTCTAAGCTGGTGTGAGCCATCTCCAGCCTCTATGGGAGTGAACACATAGACATGTAAGATGGCTCAGCCACTGTAAGTCCAAATTGAATGTGGACATCCAGTGACAAGGATGATGGCTAGGAACGAAAGAATAAGACTGAGTCATGTTTGTAATGACTTATTTTCAAATAAAATGAGTTTAGGATCAGTTCATCAATAGAGTTATCTGGCATTTTTAAGAAAGTTTTTAAAAACTCTCTAAATCTTTTTATTGTGATGTAATTGACCTACAACACTGTGTAAGTGTAAGATGTACAGCGTAAATTACTTAGTTCATTTATATTGTGAAATGATTAACACAGCACAGTTAACATCCATCATCTTATAGAGATGTGAAAAAAGTTTTCTTTTTCCTTGTAATGACAAGTTTTAGGATCTACTTTCTTAACGCCTTTCAAACATAGCATAGCATAGTCATCATGCTGTATTCTATCCCTAGTACTTATTTATCACATAAGTAAAACTTTGCGCCCTCTGCCCATCTTTTTCCAATTCCCCATCCCCTCTGCAAATCTTCACACAGCCTTAAATAAGTCACTAGACTTCCCATTGCCTTCATTCCCTCTCTTGGGACCTCAGAAGTAATTCTGATCTAGACCTGGAAGGAAAAAGCATTTCCTCTCCAGCAGGAAAAGAGTTTGGCAGACATTGGAAGGGTTCAATGAGTAAAAGTTATTGGGTAACTGGGGATTATAAAAGTTGATGGTGCCAAAGCATTTCTTGTCTTAACATTTTCAAACTAAGAGAGAAGCCAAGCCTTGTAGGCTGGATCCTCCTTATTTTTCCATTAGATTTCTACCTAGAGTTCTATGAAATGCAGTTTTCCATCTCCTAAACCATAGTATCAAAGCTCTTTGTCTTTAAAATCTTTTCAAATCTATTGTAACAGTGACTAATTGAAACCAGGTATTAACAATGGGATAGTCATTTATAAAGATACATTGAAATAAATTTGTCTTCAGTTATAATCTGTATTTATATATTTATTTTTACTCATGTAGATATGGAACCATTTGAGCTTGCTCTCCAGTTATGGAAGAACTGGCAAATACTACCTGTGATGCTGATACTACCTGCACAGCCCTGATTATTGACTTACATGGTGAGTTTTTCTTGTAATTCCAAGATACTAGATAGCAGAAGTCACTACCTTTCGTCCACATGTGCTCTTCATACAGTGAAACAAAATTTATTACTCACTGATTTTCCCTGTATCAAGTTAAATTACAAATGAAAAAAGTTTAGCCTTTCTAGTCTTCGAAAATGCAAAACGTAAGTATGAGTTACCTTGTTTATGATTAAATTCATAAACACTGAAACAATAATGGTGGTCATGAAGGCAAGATGCTGTGCAAGAGGAGAAAAAAAAAGACCATCTGTGAAGCCAGCTTGTCAATTTGCATCAAGAATCCAAACCATATACGAGTGTTTATCTCAGGCTTGTTTGTATTAGCAAACAATGGAAACAATCAGCATGTGCAACAACAGGAGTGCCTGTAATTACACTGGTTTATAGACTTATGTAGTTTTACATATTTTATACAAAATGGAATACCATGCAGGTTTTAAAATGATATATTTTTAAAAGGACTTCTAAAATATAGGTAAATGCTTTTTATGAAGTGGAAATCAGAATTAAAAATTTTATGTGCTACATACTTTGAGTTACATTAAGTCTGAAAGGAAATAAGCCCAAGTATTAGTAGGACTTATCTCCAGATGATAGAATTATAAATTCTTTTTCTTGCTTCTTTTTTCCCTTTCTGTTTTCCCCAAGATTTCTATTATGAACCTATATTATGTTTATAATAAAAACATAAGCAGTACAGCCCCTGGCCCTGGCCCTCAGAGTCCCCGAGGCAATCAGTATACTGGACATAGAATAAACACCCCAGCAATCTGTACATTAACAAAAGGAATAGTAAAATCAATCATGTCACTGTTCAAGTGAGTCCAGGTGCAGGGCTGGTCCAGAGACGTGGATTGGATGGAAGGAGAAGGAGACGGGAGTGAACAGTTGGGGCTTGGGGATGTTGCCTGTACTGCAGGAGGGGGCGGTGGGATGAAGGGACCCTAGCCAAATGAGGAGAGAGAGCAAGTCACATCCAGCAGGAGAAAGAGCATATTCAAGGAATCAAAACTTACCTAATGAG
Source organism: Macrotus californicus (assembly GCA_007922815.1). Lineage (NCBI taxonomy): Eukaryota > Metazoa > Chordata > Mammalia > Chiroptera > Phyllostomidae > Macrotus > Macrotus californicus. The sequence goes on along the minus strand of VMDR010010057.1, from coordinate 25,648 downwards.
TTTGAAGAGAGAAGAGAGGATTTTTCTGGAGGGAGCTGGGGAGGAAGTCAGGCTTTAATGGGCAGTGGAGCTCAGAGTTGAGGAGCCTTCACAGAAGGCAGTTCCTATGCTGCTCTGACTCTCTGGGAACTTAGGGTCTTTTTACCTCCGTTTTTCTCCACACCTTCTTCATTCCACGCTTTGCATATGACTGCCTATTCTGTATGTTTACAGTTTCCACGCCTTTATAGCTACACCTTGCTTCTGACTGCAGTTTGCTTTGGTCCTTCATGGTTTTTCAGCTCAGATTCACCAGATCAGACTCACTTTCCCCATGTTTGAGATTCACAGGATAGAGACTTGGCTGGTTCAGATTAGTACAGGTCTCTAATCCGAGTTCAATCCCCTGTGACTAAAAGATGGGGAAGGTGGGACAAACGTGACTGCCTAGGGCCAACCCCTTGACAAAGAATGTGGGTGGGTGGCCACTATGAACTCCCCCAGACATTTCCAGATTGAAGGAACAGGATGCTTGGGGGGATTGGTTTAAAGTAACGGCTTGGGTTGGGGGGACTCCTGTGACTCTAGTGTCAACTACTGACTGGTTATGGCAAAGCAGGGCTGACTAATGACACCCAAGTCAACAACAATCTCTCTGCACATTGCAATTTCTACTTCCTTTATCCTTTCAAATGTGTGCAGGCAACATTCAGAGGCAGGCCACCTACCTTGGGCTCACCTTGGTTCTGGCAATTCCTAGTCTTCCAGGTAGAACTTTCTCCTCAGCCCCTCAGCCCACATCTATCCCCCACCACACACTTCCTTTCCTCTCTTATTTGAGTGACATTATTTTATTGAAACAACATTGAATCAACACTAATTCATCTTTCCTCAAACATTAACTTTAAAGTTTCAAACCTATAGAAAAGTTGAAAGAATAGTACAATGAACACCCATGTTTATTTCATCAAGATTCACAAACTGTTAACATTTTGCCACATCTGACTTATCTTGCTCCTCTCTCTTCACTAAACTATGTAAGCAGAATGTGCGGATACAAATGACTCATCAACCCTAGACCCTTCAGCATTCATGTCCTAAAAACGAGGACTTTCCTTTGTACATCACAATGCAATGGTTACACTCCATTTAACACCTATACAATTCTATTCTTTAACATAGAGTCCATGTTCAGTAGCCCCAGTCATCATCAAAATCACTTTTGTTGTCATCTCCACCACCATTCACCCCATTCAGAATTCAGTCAGGGGTTACACAGTGCATTGGGTTGGCATGTCTATTTAGTGTCCTTTAATCCATAGCAGCTTCCCTGCCTTTTTCTTTTTCCTTTCATGAATTTGACATTGTTAAAGAGTACAGGTGAGTTGCTTTGGAGAATGCTCTTCAATATGGATTTGTCAGTCTTCTGATGTGACTCAGGAAAAAGGTCTTTGGGCAAGCATGTACCACAGGTAGGGTTGTGTCTGCATCGGTGTAGCATAACTGGAGGAAAACCATGTCCATTTGTCGCATTATTGATGACACTGTTTGATCACTGTGCTTAGCTTACCTTTTAATTACTCCATAAACATTGTAATTTAATTAGTACTGAATTGCCTTCTGCTGCCCTGGTAACTGATAGGAGATTGCCTGGGTGTATAGTGAGAATGGTTTTGAAAATGGTGGCTCTAGCTAACTTCCTGGAAGCACCATGCTCTGCTTTAACTGCTGGCTGAATGCTTTGTTGCTTGGTCTAGAGAGGCAGTACCGTGAACCAATCAACTCAGAGTGCAAGCCCTAGTATTGCACTACCTGAGTTCAAATCCAGGACCACCGCCTGTGAGCTAAGTGACGTTGTCTTTGTTTTCATCGATCCCTACAAACTTCAGTTGCCACTCTGCAAAATGTGGATCACGATTAGCTACCTTTTACAGTTGTTATATGAATTAAATAAAGTAATAAATGTGAAGTGCTTTGTGCGGTATCTGAGATAGAGTTAGTGTTCAATCAATGTCGTCATATCATTATGTACCGTGTTCCTCATAAAAGCAAAGGACTATTATATCATTATAAGTCACAGTACTCCACAAGCCTAGATTTGTGCATATTCATGTTTTTGTAAACAATTCATATTGTTCTTACTTTGGTACCCTAAATTAAGATTTCTCAAGCTTTTAATGTAAATAAGAATCATTCCTAGACATTGTTAAAAGGCAGATCCTGATCCAGTGGCCCCAGGGCAAAGCCTGAAATTCTTACAAGTGCCCAGGCAATAGCAATGCCACTGGTCTGTGAACCAAACTTTGAGTAGCAAGTCCGTAAATTGTTCTTGGTAGGAAATGCCCTGTCAAACTTCACGCCTCATACTCTGAGTCATCATGGGAAATTGCCACCATTTTCTTTTCTTTGGGGAATATTTCTGGCAACCATTAACCAAACACTATTAAGCCACTGTGACTATGACTATCACTTTATATTTCTGCAAATATACCTATAACCAAGGCTTACCCATGAAGGATGAAATGGTAGAAAATTCTTTGGAGTCAGACTGATGGGGGTTTAAATACCAACTCTTCCATTTTTTTTTAGCTGGTTATCAAAGTCAAGTTAACCTCTTTGAACCTCAATTACTTCACTTAAAAATGTTAATAATAGATCTTGTGTGTAAGATTATATTTATATCAATCTCAAGAGAGGCAGGAAGAACACAGAAAAAGAGAGAGGTCCAATTAATATTCCCTGGTGTGTGAATAGCTTGGGTAACTTCTATTGCTATTATTTGTGAATCTGTCAGAGTATATTTCTATTTCCATCAAGCAATTTTTATGGATCACAGGGTCACACACCCGTAGAGTCACATCATTTTGAAGTGGAAGCCGGCTTTCAGAGTTTCCTGAGGACCCCTCCTGCCCCGAAGATAAAGGCATCGTCCCTCTCTCTTGGGTACTTGGCAATTGGAGGACGTGGGTCCCCAGAAGCTCGCATGCATTCATTTGCCTGCATACAGCCTTCAAATTAGATTAGCCTCCTTCATTTTTTGTGGTCAAGATCCCAATTTATTTCACATTCAATAACCAGAGATATGTGCTTAAAATTCTTTTCCACACACTCTCCAAGGAAAAGTCTCCAAAATTTTCTGAAAAGTGGAGCTGTTTTCACTTTTTCTTCTGCAGGGGGCTGCCTGGAGCCTTTGGGGAGCAGCTCAAGTGTGTGACATGGGCCAGGTGAGCTGCCTGGATGTAGGGGAGAAAGGCCATTCTGGGGTGCACATGTCATCTTTTGGTTAAGACTGCGTTTCTCTCCAGGATATTTTGTTCTCCTTTGGGAAGGTCTTTATGTTAGCTGTGCTTAGGTGAGGAGAGAGAGAGTGCCAAATTGTGTGAGAGAATGAGCTAGCTTCATTGAGTGCCCTGGGCTCATGGCTAGGTTTGGTATAGGGAGATTTCCCATCAGTCCAGCTATACAAGGTCTATCCAGAAGGCATCCAGCCATGTGATATGAAAAATAGAGACATTTATTGAAGAAGATACAACATACAAGAAACACTGTACATAGAACAATGGTACCTCAAGCTCCCTCAAAGTAGGCACCTTGGGGTCTCACACAGTTTCTCCAGTTGCCAACATCTGCCCCACCATACTTTCCTGAATCTCATTGAGAGTCTGAAATCTCTTCCCTTTCAAAGGTGATTTTAGTTTTGGGAAAAATTAGAAGTCACAGCAAGGCACCTAAACTGGGCTGTAGTGGGGCTGAGTCATCTGGATGATTTGATGTTTCACCAAAAAACTCTGCATGAGAAATGATGCATGGGTGAGCACATTGTCATGAAGAAGCTACCAATCACCAGTTGTCCATGGCTGCAGCCTTCTGAATCATCTGAATAGTTTCCATGGAAGAATGTTCAAGTTTAATGCAAAATGTAACACAGGTTTGTTGTTCTACTCAGTCACTTTGAATGCAACAGCCACACAGTGCACATGCTCACTCAACAGCATCTACTGCCCCCACTGACTAGTACAATGAAGTAGTCATTGTTCACACATATGCATTCCAGCCCACTCTCCTTGGCTGCCAGTTTACATCGATGTGGCACAAACCATTCTCTGTATATAACAATGGCTGGATTTTTTCCGGATAGACCTCATATGCTGAGTGCAGGAGAGACAGCTGTTCCCTGCTGGCTCAGATGCATCACAAGAACCTCAGACTTCAGAAGAATTGCTACCAATTTCAACAACTTAATCTTATAGATGAGGATTCTACAACAAACGTAACCATTGATTTTATGTCTGAGAATCAAATTGGCGAATTCTTGTTCAGGATCCACAGCATCGTATGGATCAGGGCAGAGCTGCTCTAAGAACTGGACTCCTGACACTTAGGAAGTTTCTTTGACAGATCCTGCCTTTCCCACAAACTTAATATTGCATATTTTCCTGTTTCTTGCAATGATGAGCAGTTGTAAAGCTGTCGTTTCCTATGGCATCTTTGCTGGGCATATCAAAGGATCACAACAGATGAATAGTTTCTGACTTGACCCTAAACAATAAACTCTTTGGAATCTCACTCCTCCCTAATCCTCCCTCTCTGGTCCAGGGGTCTCCTGGATTGTCTTTTGTAAACTCACAGAGAGCCTTGGCTCTCCCCGAGAGGATGTGAGCATTTCTGATGCCTCTGCCATGTTGCCTTGTGGCTCTCTGGTCCTTTGTGCCTGGGAGCAGCTGTGTCTTGAGATCACATCCTCTGTGGAGACCTCCTGCTGGTCCTCCCTCCAGCCTTACACAGCGTGACCACTACCTTGAGTGAAGGAGAAAGTAAGACTCTTCCCTCCTTGGTATTCAACTTTGACCTCAGCATTTACATGAGGCCCTGGCCTCAGCATTTACAGCTTCTAGTTTTAAGAACATTTTTATTTAATGGCCTCCTTCCACTGAACATGACCTTCCTCTCTCTAGGAGTTTGTCACATATCCTTGCAGGAACAGAGCCAGAAGATAATCCCTTATGAAGTAAGAATTATCCCACCCATGTTTTCAGAATAGGATGTTAAAGCTTAGAGATGGTAAGGGTCCCACCACTGTTAAATGAGAGAATCAGAATTGGATTCCATGTGCACCTGCCTTCATTGTCCATAGTCTACCCATTAATCCACACTGCTTTTCTAAACCACCTGACATTCACGCTGGAGTGGAGAGGATGTTTGCTGATATGCAGGTATTTAATTTCCATGAATTCACAGCTCTCCAAGCAAAGGCAGGGAAGCATACACTGATTTTGCATAGGTTTCTGGACCCTTGAACTAAATATTCGTGAAGCTACTATTTCCATTCAGTCATGGAATGTCTGCCAGGACCTAGAGCTCTGGGAAATTTTCTACTTCTCTCCAAAAATGAGAAGCCTGGGAAAAGTTCTCCCCCCACCCACCCACCATCCCACGGAAAGAATAACTAGAGTTCTCTGCCACAAAAGGAGAAGAATACAGCACATACCTACCAACCCACTCTTCTCTCTGAGAAGAAATGATGATGATGGTGATGATGATGACAGTGACAATGACAATAGTGATGAGGAGGAGAAGCACCTCTCATAGCCCAGGAGTTATGCCAGGCACTTGCCATAGTAGATATCTAAAACTCTGAATGACCTTGTGAAGGAAATATTATCGTGTCACTTTAAATGTGAGGAAACTGGGACCCAGAGGGATTCATATTACAAAGCAAGTAAGAAGCAAGACTAGGGGTTTTTTGGACAATGGGCTTTCTCTTCTCACTACCATGCTAACTCCCATCACCATTTGGCACATTGATGCTCAATTACTTTGGACTCATGACTGCCTTGTGACAATAGAAGCTCATGTCATCTTTTCCATGTGGGTTTTAGCAATCACAGCAAAGCAGGCTGCTGTCAGAGGATTCAGTTATTAATGATTCAACTGAGGCAAGCATTCTGGATTGTGCCCCCTCGCCCCAGGAGGAGGCACATCTTTTTGGCGCCCCTTCCTCCAGGGCACATGAGAGTTGTGATTGCAGTAATTCTATCACAGACATCCAATAACCTTAAGGAAATGTCAGCCACACTCGTTCTCTTCCCATTACATGCCTGTCCTAGTTACCCCAACCTAGTCCATCTATCTTCCCTTCTCTGGGGCATTAAGGAGACAGGCACCGAGGGGAGTGGGCCGTTTGGCTGATTGACTCCGGACCCGTGTGCAGAAAACGACCGAGGCTTTTGAGGGGAATTATTGAAGTCCGCCTGCTTCACTGATGAAGGATATGAATCAAAATTGCCTTTAAAGGATTCTAAAAAGGGAGGGATAACAATAGATCAAAGCCAGTCCAAAAAAGAAAGAACACTTTATTTATAGCTTCCGCATTAATTCCAAACAATCCAATGAGCAGAGATTTGCCCATGCACGCACTTTCCCCCAAAACAAATGCCTCTAAGGTTGCTTTTATTCTAATATTATATTAGTGCCCAAGGCGAGAAACATTCTGCACTTCACTCAGCAGATCCTGTCCAAATTTGCAATTAAATGGAACTGACACAGCTGATCATACTGAAGCTTGTTTCTTTTCAGCTGGGGCCTTTCTTTGGGAAGCTTGGATTTATGCTGGCTGTGTCCCAAACTGATGGAGCTTACTGTGCCATTTTCCTGTGGGTACCGGGAAGTCAGAGCAGTGGGTTTTAACCCAGAGAGATTTCTGTCCGCTGGGCGAGATGCTTGGCAATGTTGGAAGACATTTTTGATTGTCGCCACTGGGGTAGGGGTTGCTACTGACATTTAGAGGGTAGAGGTCAGAGATGCTGTTAAACATTTTACAGTGCATACAATAGCTTCCCTCAAAACAGTTATCTGTCCAAACATGTCAATAATGCTGAGACTGAGAAACCCTGAGTTAGGGGACAGCTGGTTGGTAGGGACTGCCAGGGTGGAGGAGACTGGAGAGTCTCTTTTCCCTGAAATTATAGGACATGCTGTCATCAGACGAGTTTGCTGTCCAAAATTCTCTGTGAAAGGAGGTACCATAAGCCCAAGAGGGAAATCAGAGTGGCACACAGAAAGCAAAGGACTCTATGCAGATATTTGATTTAAGATTATGGAGCCAAACTTGTAGCACCACGGAGATGCTTGAAGAAAAGGGGGTTGAGTAGGTTTGGGGCAGTCTTTGGCCACAGGTCTTGCTGTCTGTCTGTTCATTTCATTGTCTGCTGCAATGTGGAATGTGGAAGACGCGGTGTCTTTTGGGGATCAAGTAATGAGGCAGATGCTCTTGTAATATTTTTCTCGTATATCAGAATATTTTAAATAGGGGTCTCAACAGGTGAATTAAGCATGCAGGTTAATCTTTCATTCTGCCAACATGATATTTATGAAAAAAAAAAAAAAAGAAAGAGAGATGGGGAGAGAGAGGGAAAGAAAGGAAAAGGAAAAGAAATAAAGGGAAAGGAAAGGAAGAAAGGAAGGAGAAAGGGAACTCGTTTGAATGCCTGAAACCAGGGCACACAGTTTTGCTCCACTCACCACACCCATCTCTGTTGTTATTCCTGGTCTCACTCATACATGGCATGTTTCCTGCTCAACCCTGTAAGCATTTACTTTTTTGACTCCCCTGGTCTTAGGTTTCATCATTGCTTCCAGATATTTAGCATTCGAAAAGTTCCTAAAATTACACTCTGACTTGGTCTGTCTGCAAGCTGACCTAGATTTTATCTATCGCTCCAAGAGAGACCCTAGTGTTTAGGTGGCTTCCATGAGAGGTAGGGGAAGCTAACTTAACTGCTTTATGGTCATGCTTTTAAAAAAGGATCATGCAATGAATATTGGTGGAAATAACCACAACTATCATCTAGCCCACTGTTAGTTTCCTATTAGAATTATTGGGGCACTTTTGAAGAGCACCTGTACTCCAGCCCCACCATTGGAGGTTCTGATTTAATTGGTCAGCAGAGTGCTTGAGCTTCTATATTTTTGTAAATCTCCAAGATGATCTTAGATGCAGCCAAGGTTGAGAACCGCTGGTCTATTCTCTCTTCCTCATTCTCAGAAGAAGAAAGTGAAGGTCAGGGAGGCATACAGTGTATTCAAAACATATTTATGATATGTGTGTGTTTCTACAGGCTTTGTGTTTTCTCGCCAATAGGGACTAAATAGACAGTGGGAGAGAGGAGAGGGAAACCCGAGAACTGTGTACTAGGAGTGTTTCCAGCTCTTGTTGGCAGAAGGACTGGCTGGCAGTGTCTGGAGGGAGCCAGGCTCTCTTGAGTTTTGCAGCGAGTAGGTGACTGTGGGTCCTCCCGTTCCCAGAAACAACCCATGGCCATGGTGGGTGGCTTGCAATTCTCCCTTAGCTTGAAAAACACCATTTTTTTTTATAATACTTGCTTTGTTTGAATCCAATATTTTCCCTGTTTTGAATTTCAGGCATATGTGCATTATCTAAGGCATAGATGGGATCTACTTGGAAGGCTATAGAGATGTCTGTTCTTACTAAAAAAATAAAATTCAATCTGTCCTTTTAGTGATGTTAATAGGGAAGGAAACAAGCTACATGACCTTGGAGCAAAACGATGGCCCAGTGTTACGTGATAAGCAATATGGTGACCAATGTTTACAGTGGGGCCCAGTCCTGGTGGTCACTTGACTCGGTTGTGGGAGGCAGTAGAGGCGTCAGACGTCCTGGGTCCAAATCCAAGGAAGTCACCTACTACACAGTTTGCAAACTGGGGCAAGCATTCAAGCTCACAAACCAAATTAAGACCATGGAAATACACAATAGCAAAAAATCACACCTCTTCCAAATATTTCAAGGATGTCAGGCACTTTATGTGTCTTCTCTCACTTAATCCCATAGCGACCTGCATGTGAGGCTGATATTCCTTACTCTGTGAAAGCATACACTGAAGATCAGAGAGATTCAGAGTTTTCACCAAAACCCACATGTCTAGGAAACTGCAGAGCTAGACTTCAGAGGCAGTGTTCTTTTAACTAGAGATGAATGTGTTGATCTGTGTACCTCATGTGGATTTATTGAACGCCTGCTCATGCTCAGGAAGTGGGTTTTGGTGCTTTTGAGTGGTCTGGACTTGGTAGAATTCAGTCAAGAAATAGATTTATTCTGCTTCCCTATTGTCCTCAAACATACTCTGGATCTTCACTTCCATCCTTGACAATGTTTCAAGCAGATCACATGACCTCTTACACACCTTTCTACTTACTTTACGTTATTATGATGGTCTCACTTTCCAATATTAAAACATCAAAATTTTGTCTCTAGTTTAGTTCAGTACTTTCTCCCACCCCGTCTCTTTCACCCTCCTCCTGCCCCCCCAATCACAACCTCACCCAGGTCAGGTCGGATGTACATTTTTATGATCTGCAAAGTGGGAGGTGTTCACTGCTCACCCGACTTCTCGGTTGCTTCTTTTCCCACTTGCTGTTCCTCCCCCACAGCCCATGATGCCATGCTGTCCCTGGATCAGCTCAAGGAGAAAACTGAGAAACTGAAGTCTAACCATGGTTTTATAAGACCAATGCTATCATATCTGACATCTGCACCCTCTTTCTGGCAGACACTCAAGTACTGGCGTGGCCTCTCTCTTGAGGGACAAAGGTGGGTTGTTTGGAAGTACCCTGAGGTTTGATGGATCACTAGGCAGACTCACAGGACTCAGCACATAGGAGTAGCCACCGCTATAATTTATTTACAGCAAAAGGGTACAGAGCAAGATCAGCAAAGGGAAAAGACGCATGGGGCAAAGCAGGGGAATCCAGGCGCAAGCTTTCTGAGATGCTCCCCAGTGGAAACACACAGGACATGCTTAATTCTCCCACAATGAGTTGTGATGTGTGTGAGATGTTGCCAACTAGGCAAGGTCATCAGAGACTATGCACCCAGAGAATTTGTCATCATTGTTGTCGTAATCCTCAACTGAGGATATGTTTATTGATTTTAGAGAGAGAGAAAGGGATAGATAGAGACAGAAACATCAATCAGTTGCCTCCTGTATGCACCCCAACCATGGATCAAACCCACAACCCAGGTATGTGTCACATTGAACCTATAGTGTTTTGGTGCACAGGACTGTGCTCCAACCAACTGAACCACCCAGCAGGTAGGCACTCTCTGCCTAGTACATACCAACATTTCAGACTCTGAGAAAGACAGCAGGTGTGCAGCATAAACCATATTGTTTGTGCAGTTCAGGCATAGGGAGCCAGAACTGAAACCCTTCGAGTTTCCAGACATCAGCCAAGGCCAGTGAAGGGCCAGCCTTGTAAGCAGACCTTTCATAGGAGAGAAGTCAGGTTGCCATGGTAACTTTTTCTGCACACACCCTCATCCTTTCCAAGGTACTCTCCTGCTGCTCTGCTCACCAGTCCTGTCTCACTAACATGCTGGACAATAACTCTCAGTCTGTGCTTCCAGCAGCAAAGCCATAGCCGCTTCCAGCAGCAGAACCACAGCTCAGGCAAACTGCCTCTCAACTCATGGAGACATTTGACATCTTTGCCCATGAAGTCGAAGTTCCAGTCCTCTCCTGAAGCAGCATTCTAGCTCTGCTGGCTGCCCCAGCCAGCCCCCTGACAGGGTAAGAGTCAGACAACTCACTCCATTGCACGAAACTCCAAGAAATACTTGTCATGTCCTCCCATGAATTTACCAACACTCTGAACTGCTGTTGATCCTGGGGTCCACTGAGTTCCCTTTCTTGGCTTGGGACAGGAGAGCACAGCTCCCCAACATTCCTAACAGCATTCTGCAAGAAATGATTGCCTGGACAAGTCTCTGGCTGCTCATATATGAAGGTGGGGGGTGGGCTAACTGGTTCAGGCCACTTCTTAGCTTCTTTGTTGATGTGTCCAGCACCTCTTTTTAGAACTTGCAGTGTTTGCTCTTTATTGTTCAGAGCTTTGGGCTTCTGCCAAAATTCTGAGAAATAGACGTCCCAATTAGCATCGTGTCACTTGACTCCTATTTTCATATTTTTCATTCCACTCCCACTTCCACTGCTCCGGTTTGGGCTTGATCAACCCCACCCTCCACTCCCAGCTGGCTGCCCAGAGGACAGAGGTATGTGCACACTCCTCAGCATGGCTCACAAAAGCTCTTCACAGCCCGACCTCCCCGGCCTCTCCAGTTCCATTTCCGGCCATTGCTGGTTTGCCTCCAAAACTCTGCTCCCTGTGTGCTGAGCAATTTCTTTATCTGGACCTTTGCTCATGCTATTCTCTCTGCTGTCTACGTAAGGAACTCTGACTCACTCCTTCATAGCCCCAGATGGAATTATCTGCTTCCTTCACTAGGCCTTCATAGCTATGTGACCATAGGCAAAAATACTTCACCTCTCCGTGCCTCAGCTTTCTCATCCGTACAATTTGGACTCTAGTATTACCTACCTCACTGGGGAGTTAGGAGGACTCTGTTGAATCCGTTAGAATTCTAAAGCATGGACAACTGTGTCTGGCACAGGTCGCATTCTACAATATTTGTCATTCAAATCCATGCCTCAACTTTCCATGTTTCAGAAGCTCCACATCTCCACGGGAGATAGTGAGCCTTGAGAGAGCGAGGATTCTTCCTTGTTTTTGCCTGCCCCACGGCAAGCACACATAAAAAGTGATCAGTAAAGGAGTGCAATGAAGTGTCATGGATACAATAACATGATGTCTGAGATTTCCCTGAAGACAGTACAGGAGAATGGGAAGTGAGTGAAAGGACAGATAAAAGCAGATTGGATAATTGTTGAACTTGGTTGCTGAGTGCCTGTGAATTCATCAGTTATTCTATTTTTATACACATTAGACATTTTCCACGATGCAAAGTTAATTAGCAAAAAGGGGTAGGGGAGGTTCTATTGACAAAATTAATCAAAGCTAATACTCTCCATTTCTTTGATCCCTCTATATTTTATTTCTTTTTCAGAATCTAGCTTCAAGCCCCCGTTTTGGAGTGAAGGAGAAAGTGGGAGGATTGGGCAGTCAGGAATCTCTGTTTTCCTGTGTATGGAATGCTCTTTTCTTCCCCTCTACCCTAGAGGCAAAAACCACACTGCCGTGTATGTGTGGAAATTTTTTTTATGCAGCAGGTTGCTGTCTTACTTGAAATGTGATAGCTGCCACTCTGGAGTCACTTATGAAATTTTTGTTGGCAATTTGTGGGGTTTTTCTTCTTTCATATTTGTTCAGAGTCACCCAGTTGTCTCGAAGCCTAGTCTGACAATTGATAAAGTCATTTCAAAAGCCACACATTTCTTCATTTGCATTTTTTTTTTTTTTTTGGTGTCTGCTAAAGATGTAGCCTCTGGAAGGGGCAGTCCTATCAGACTGCAACCTGTCCCCAGTGTTGGCAGCAGGCTGACAGGTCTGGCCATAGGAGGTCCCAGGAACTTAGTGGTGTCCATCATGCAGGGGAAAGGACCACCTCACATGTCCAAGTGGGGTTGCGTGTTGTTAATTCCTTTGTCACTGTGTGAGAAGGGGTTTTCTTCCACTCTCCTGGAAAACAGCAATGAATTGATGTGCCCCTGGAAGAGCGAGTGTTAAGCGGGGATGGAAGTGAATTCATTGGGTGTCTGCTAAGTGTTCAGAGCTGCTCTAAATGCACTCACTACTTTCCTTTATTTCATCCTCACAACAACTGTTGGGCACATTCAATCCCTAAATTGCAGATGAGGACTGAAGCTCAGAGTTTCAGCATCAACCCTCTCTTCTAAGTAATGAATCTGGGATCTTTAGTCCCTTCTGTGGTGATTCCCACTGCTTTCCAGAGATTTCTGACATTCAAAGGAGCAAAGGGCTTTCTCCAGCACCAGGGGGGAGGGGAGGAAGGCAGAGCAGATGGGGCTCTGCAGCCCCCAACTTGATTCAAGCACACCTGCTTCACTGTAATTGCTTCTTTTTCTTACATACCAACGACTGCTAAAACTTTGTGTGTGCCTGTAAGTGCCAGGCACTCGCTTACCGATTTATATCACTATGCTATTTCATGCTCACGACAGCCCTAAGAAATAGATGTTATCACAATCCCTCATTTATCCACACGGAGACTGAAGCACAGAGAGGAGAAGGAACTTGCCAAAGATAACACAGCATGTTTTGTCAGGAATTCACACCGTGGAGAGCTCAGTACACACACCTGATCCCACCAGACTTGACAAAGAGAAGCAACTCAGTCTGCACTATCCTATAACCATCTCACTCAGCCTTCTTTCCCTTTCCCCCTTCTTCTCCCCTCCTTCCTCCTTCTCTCCCTTTCTTGCTTCCATTCATTTTGTACCAAGTACACCTTGGGGACAAGAAATTGAAACTGAATTAAGACAAAGTTCTTCCCTAAAAGGAGGATCTTAGAGTCTGGAAGAAAGAACCATATATGTAAAGAAAATTGCAACAAAAGGGACCTATTACCCCCCCCCCCAGAAGAGAAAGAGAGTCCAAAAGTGTTAAAGGACTTTCTGAGAGTACCCTGAGTGGGGAGCAGACCTGTGAATTGCCTGTTGAACTTCTAACTCACAGTAACTTCTCATTCCCCACCCTGGGCGTCTCCCCAGTGGTGCGTTTCAGTGGCAGCTCCCTGAGCTCTTAAGGCGACCCTGACAGAAGGAAATCGCCGGTACTGTGGGCCACTTTTACTCACCCACTGCCCTCCTCATTCTCTAGTGTGGGTTTTGCTTGGTTTGTGCAGAAACTGCTGTATTTTCTCTCCTGTCTTCGTAATGACACAGTCCTCAAAATGCCAGGTCGGTACTTCTGTCTCCCATTCTTCTGCATAAATGTCACTACCTGTCATCAGGTGTTTTTCTGTGTAGAGCAGTTTTGAAGGTACTAGAGGCATTTGTCCTTGTTTAAATGACTTGTTTTGTTTTGTTTTTCATCAGAGCTTTTGGATATTTCTTCTCCCCGTCTCTCTCATCTTCTCTGCCTCAAACGCACATGTTTGAACCCAGATATCTTTCCTAAAAAGAGAAAAATGATCAGGGATAAGGAAGGTAGCAGGTATCACAGGGCTTTCTCAATCTGTAATTCACATGCAAGCAAGCCCATGGGATTGCTCTGTGACCACACTTATGACTTAGAATCTGTACCTGGCTCTCTGGGCAAGGGTAGAGCCTCCTAGGAGGAGAAAATACCAGGCCCCCCTAGCCCTGGGATGGGATTGGAAAGCAGCCCCCCTGCACCACAACCAAGAGTTCTACATTGCAACCTTGAGTCTTGCTTTGCTGTATTAACCACATGCCATCAGAGCAGCCCCTGCCCTCTCCGTTCTGTCATCTGAAGGTGTCCAGGTTTCCTGATCCAACTCTGACTTAACTTGGCAGAGTGTAGGAGCGTTATTGAACAGAAAGAGTCCACCCACCTAGTGCAGGCAGAGCCAAACTCTGGACACTGAGGATTGTAGTGGAGAAAGATCAGCTATTTCATTGTGAATGGTGCCACCCAGGAAAACTGGAAGCTAATGTTCAAAAACCTGAACTCCCCAGTGGCGTATAGGTTACAGACTATACGAGGTCTGTTGGAAAAAGTCCAGCCAGTGTTAACACATTGCATACCGCACAGAAATCTCTAAGACATACGCCAGGGACCACACGTTTTTGGGCAAACTGCACGTTATTTAAATCATAACTACAGATCGTCTCCAGAATCGTCAAAACAGTCATCCGCATCTTCGATCTCACTAGGAATATCTGATAAATTATCGTTAAATACTTCCGGAAGTGTATCAGTTTCATTGATTTCCTTTTTCTGAGAGGGGGCATTTCTAAAAGCGCCAGGAACTTAAAGACGAAGACTATTCGAATGACCAAAATACAATGTAACTGCAATGCTTTATGGGTTCGTGCAATTATATAGTTTTCCGGAGATTGACCTGCACGGTTTCCACCAATGAGATCGCTTCATTCGATGTGGACAAGACAGTGTGTTGACATCTAAGGTCCATAACAGATGGCATGTGAAAAACGAGAAAACTTGTGAGCGGTCCAAAACAGATGGTGCACGAAACACGTGAGAACTCGTGAGCAGTATGCAATGTGTTAATATAACGAGAATGGTTTCACGACATCAATGTAACTGGCAGCCAAGGAGAGTGGACTGGGATGCACATGTGTGAACAATGATGACTTTACTGTACTAGTCAGTGGGGGTGGTAGACACTGTTGAGTGAGCATGTATACTGTGTGGCTGTCTCATTCAAAGTGAGTGAGCAAGTAGAGCAACAAATTGACATTCCTCCTCAGAAACTACTGGGATGATTCAGAAGGCCGCAGCTATGGGCAACTGGTGATTGGCAGCTTCATTACAACAATGCACCCTCTCATGCATCATATCTCAAGTAGAGTTTTTTGGTGAAACACCAAATCACCCAGGTGACTCAGCCCCTGTACAGTCCAGGTTTGGTGCCCTACAACTTCTGGCTTTTCCCAAACCTAAGTGACCTTCGAAAGAAAAGAGATTTCCAACCCTTTGAAGAGATTCAGGGAAAATACGATGGGGTAGCTGATGGCAATTGGGAGAACTGTGTGAGATCCCAAAGTACCTGCTTTGAAGGGGACTGAAGCATTATTGTCCTATGTACAATGTTTCTTGCATCTTGTACCTTCTTCAATAAATGTCTCTACTTTTCATATTACATGGCTGGATACCTTCTGGACAGACTTCGTGTAGGGCAAAATCACATGACATTGTGGGTTAGGGGTTCTGTATTCCAGGTCATGCTGGGAGCTAATCAATCAGAGGGGAGGTAAGGGTCATAAATCATTTCTCAGGTCTTGAATCTTTTCTGGTATCCCTGTGTCTGGTTTCATGGGAAAGTAGTCAGAGGGTTGATCCTCCTTAGGGCTCAGGAGCTGAAATATAACTTTGATTAAGATGTTATGTTTAGCCTGCCAGAGGTTCAGACCTAATGTCCATTACTGAGGTCCAGGCTACTATCTTCTGCTGTCTCAGGAGTTGCTGATTATCAGAGGAAAGTCTAGGTGTCTGAGAAGGAGAGAGGGAAAAGGAGGTGACCTTTTAGAGCTAAGTTTTAAAACTAAATTTTTAATCAAAGTCATGCTGACCCTTGGTTTCAGTATGAGTTCCCTCTGTATATAAGATGGGTCTAGAAGTCTCCTGCTCACCTGAGCCTGTTGTCAGGGAGGACCTTACTAGATCAGAGTCATGGGCTTCTGTATTCCAGGCTCCTGCTGAGGCCAGCTCCACCCTGAGCATTCTCGGGCCTTGTCCCTGGCCCAGCCCCTGCCAGCTTCTCCCTACCCCAGCCCTTCCAGGTGTTCCAGGAAACCCTGTATATCAAAGTGATGGCCAGTCTCTTCTATTAGAGAGGAAAACATTTCATTTTGTCTTTCCCAATATAACTCCTCCTGAGTGACGCATGGCTAAATCACATCAATCTCCTGCATTACCTCTCATGTTGCTACTAGAAGACTCACCCCCTTGAGGGAGATGGGGGTCATCACCATCATCCGTGAACCGCCTGCCAGCCCTTGCTGACTCTCAGCTGTGCCTCCCCATTCTCGGGTTGGGCAGAGGCTTTACTGACATGGGAAGTGGGTATAAGAAAGGTAGGGACAGGGCCTCTTTTAGATTCTGTTATAAGTGTTCTTGGTCCCGTGTGGATGCCTATTGGGGCCTGTCATACCCAAAATAGCTTCGTCTTGTTAACTTTCCAGCAGTCTCCTGTTTTCAGCCAAACAATAGGCATGCTAACAGAGCCCAGTTACCATCGGCAGTCACTGCCTGTTTACTCACCTTCCAGAGCAGAGAACAGGGGGAAGGGAGCTTGTGTCCCAGCATCCAAGGTGGAGGCTTTGTTTACCAAGATAACAAGCTGTCTCAGGCAGCCACTGAGTTGGTTATTTACCTGAATCTCTCTTATAAACCTAGAACAGTGCCAGTGCTTAGTAGATGCTCAGTAAATATCATTTGAATGGACGAATGCACAAACATCTGGTAGTTCTAATACTATTAGTGCTAATAAACACTATTGAATGGCATCCTATGGAGATTAACTAAACCTAATAGTGTGATTTGGTAATTTGTTTTGTTCCCATTTTATCTATGAGAGATCTGCAAGAAATTAGGTAAGTTGCTTAAGAGCACAAAGCTTGTACATGGCAGAGCCAGGATTTGAACCTGGGTCTGTTTCCACACTATGCTCAGTTTGGTGCACATCACCATGCAAATAGCTGTGGAAATACGAAGGGAGTCACTGCTTCGTCTGCCCAGTAGAATTAGAACAGGCTCCCCAGGGGAAATGCTGTGATTTGTGGTTTGAATACAGCGATTTGTTCTGCAGGGTGGAGGGCAGGAGAGCATTTAAGTCAGACAATGCTGTACATGCAAAGGTAGAGCATAGTCAGGAAGTAGTGAACCTAGGTAGCTGGGGGGTGGAAAGAGGTTCCAAGTCAAGTAGGTAAGAGAGTAGGGAAGATGCACTCAGCAGGTGAGCTAGAGCCAGAGAATAGGTGAGTGAGGCAGGATTCTATCTGGCTAGGGCAGCTTCCAGAGAATGTCCCACTAAGCTAGCTGCACGGCTGGAATATGCCTTTGTCTCCCCAGGGGTGGCAGTGGAGAAGATTGTCCCAGGAATAATTTTACCAGGAGGGAGGCAGCCTTTCGGGACATTTGGTCCTGCCCCAATGTCTACAGAGACATTTGGTCTGTGCTGAGCCATCTGCCTCTCCCCTTGTGCCATGAGCAGCTAAGCTACCAAAGCAAAGGGTTACTATTGACAAGATGGCCACAGCACCCTCGTTAGATCAATACAATTTTTAATGTATTAATCCTGTAAACTGAAAGTATAAGTAAACCTTCTGGGCTGTTTGAGCCCCAGGGCGTTTCCTAAGCTTGGACATTTTTGACAGAACCAAATGTCTCTGTGAACATGTTGGACAGGGCCACACATCTGCTAATCAGGCGGCAGATATGCAGCTCTCCCCAGCTCACATTCTAGAGGGAAGTCTTAAATTCCCTTAAGAAACTAATGCAACTAACTGGTCGCTTAAGATCTTTGGGTTTCCTGCTTATAAAAGTCCTGCCTTTGATGGCCTCATTGTTAGTAGCTGCTGGCTTGTTTGTGTGATTTAATGGTCCTTCTCTCATCTTTGCAGATTGAGGGAACACCACAAAGGAACCCTACGGGATATGAGGCCGTAAACTTGATATTACTAGCAACAGATTTCTTTTATGGCATGTTGTTGGAGAGTGAGGCAATGGCTTTGCTACAGAGACTGTGCCCTGTGCCCACTCCCTTGTCATCTGAGTAGACCTGTATCACTGTTTGGGATCATCAATTTCTTCTTGACAAAATAGAGCTTTCCTTTGCTGATACTATATGAGTCCATAATATAGCAAAGATAACTTAGAGATACTCTAAGCCTAATCATCACTTGACAAAAAAAAATAAAAGGCTCAGAGGGGTGAAATGGCATGCTCAGGGTCATACAGCAGCCTTGTCCTGTCTTGTGTAGTAACCACTCACCACATGTGTCTATGAAGCACGTGAGATGGGGCCAGTCTGCCTGGAGCCACTGTTGGTGTAAAACAACACATGGGCTTTGATTTATTTTGTATGAATGTAAAATAGCTTTTAGTTATGCTGGCTACATGTCTCAACTGTATTTTGGATACATCGGTGTAAAAAGTGTATTATCAAAGATAATATCACCTGTTTCTTTTTTGCTTTTTTCACATGGTTATTAGAAACTGTAAAATAACACATGTGGCTTGTGTTATGTTTACATTGAATAGCACTCTTCCAGAGTTTGGAGTAGGACACAGGTCTCTTGACTTTGATGGTCGAGCAGGGTGGGGAGTATTGGCTGATCTGGATGAAGCCAGAGGCAAGAAGGCAGGTTAGGAGGCTCCTTGAGCATCCTGTGGAGGGCGGGCAAGGCTGTGGGTATTTGCTATTAGTCATCACAACAAGCTCCTATCACTCAGCAGGTTGTCCTGCTCCTACCCACCTCCCTCTTCCCTCTCCTGATTTCCCATGGCCTTGAGGCTTGTTTTCTCTTTCCATACCTCTCCAGGTGTCTGAGATGTGAAGCATTGATCCTTCTACCACCTTCCAACCTGATTCGATCTGTGGCAGATCCCTCTTTCTTCACTTCCTTGAATAACTTTTCACTCCTCTTCCCCACAGAGCTTCTCCTTAGAAATAATTTCAAAACAATGGTTTACTTGGGAAAAAATGTCGCATGATCACTTCTTAAAGGAGTGAAACTTTGTTTCATTCCCTTCCTTGCTATATTTTAATCACAGCTGCTCAAAAATGGTTCCAAAAAAATACAGGGGAGTTTGTGAAATGAAATATCTGGCAGGTTACAGAAAACAGGTTTGAGCATCAAGTGCTGAGAACAGGCAGTCTTTCCCACTGCTGGCTAGTTTCTTCCTGCAGCTCTTCTTAGGCTCCACACCCTCCAATGTGAAATAGGAATTCTTCATTCATTCACACATTCATTCAACGAGGGCTGAGCCAGCATCTGCAGTGTCCTGGGCAGGTGCTGGGCTTGGGGGAGAATGGTGCTCAGGACAGACAGTCTCATACCAAAAAGAGGAGAAAGATGCAAGCTGATGGGTAAGGTGTAGCCTGTGCCTGCTGATGGGTCCCACAGACCCTGGTGGCCTCAGCATGGGCTGGCAGGTCACCTCCCAGATCAGGATGAAGTTGCTGGTAGAAGGGGGACCCAGCAGAAACCTGGAGTCCTGTGGCAGTTTGGGCAATGAATAACTGTTCCTGAGTCCTATTCACACTTTTGACGTCCGTTGCTCAGACTCAACTCTCTCTATCCCATGCTTCCTAATACAGGGTGGGGCAAAAGCAGGTTTACAGTTGTTCGTATGGAAAATAATACAATAATTAATAAATAATAATAGAAGAATATACTCTGTATTTCACGTATTCACAACTGTAAACCTACTTTTGCCCCACCCTGTACTTCAGACAAAAGTCCATTCAGCTGCTGGCCTCCTGGACTAAGGTCACCTCCTCTGCGTTCACTGGTGCAAAAGCACACACACTTCTCTGTATTTATTTCACGAAACACCCCTATCTGCTCCTATGCAGGGTGCTGCTCATTCTGCCCCTCTGCAGTCCTCTGCAAGAGGGAAGCTCCTCCTTCCTGAGACACGGACAGCCTCATCCTGTGGAGGCTTGGGCCTTTCTCCTTCCTTGATACTGCTCATAAAGCATTGTTTGTTTTTCTTTAAACTTCTTTTAAAAACGGTGGAATCTAATGAACAAACTGAACTAATAAGCAAAACAGAGACAGACTCATAGATGGAGAACAGATGACAGCTAGTGCTGTGGGGGGAGGTCAGGAAGTGGAGGGATTGAGCAAAAAGGGAAAAGGACTCATGGACATGGACAACAGTGTGGTGATTGCTGAGGGAGGGGGTATAAAGGAACTAAATGGTAATGGGAAAAATAGAATAAAGATTAAATTTTTTAAAAAGCTTATGGAGAAAAGAAAACAAGAGAATAAAACAAAAAGCAATGGAATGAAAAACCTGAGAGCTATGGCCATGACTGGCTTGGTTCACGTGGCTGGGCCGTGTCCCGCAAAGCAGAAGGTTGCCGGTTAGATTCCAGTCGGGGTACACATGCCTAGACTGCACGTTCCGTGCCCAGTCAGGGAGCGTACCAAGGCAACTGGTCAATGTTTCTCTCTTGCATCGATGTTTCTCTCCCTCTCTTTCCTGCTCCCTCCCCCTTTCTCTAAAACTAAACAAGCAAAATCTTGTTTAAAAACTGAAAGACATGAAATATAGTAAGAAAAATGTAGAAAAAAATATATATACTGTTTAAATAGCTATTCTACAATGACCACATGAAAATACCAGTTAAGAACTAGGTGGTTGCCAGAACCTCGGAAGACCCTCTGTGCCCCTTGTCGGTCACGGGCCCCTGCATCCCCCATGGAGAGAACTCAGTATTCTGACATCTGGGTTATTTCTAGGCTTGCTTATTACAAATAAAGCTGCTACACATTTACATACAACTTTGTGTGAGAGAAATCGTCATTTTTCTGGGATAAATGCCCAGAAATGTAGTTGTTGGGTGGTATGACTGTCGTATGATTAGTTCTGAAAGAAACTTCCAAACTTTTCCAGAGACGCTTCTGTACCATTTTATATGTCCACCAGCAATGTATGAACGATTCATTTTTTCCTGCATCCTCGTGAGCATTCGTGTGGACACAAATTTACTTTAGACATTCTGATAGGTGTGCAGTAATAGCTCATCCTGGTTTTAATTAATTTGTGTCTCCCTAATGGCTAACAATGTCAAATATCTTTTATGTGCTTACTTGCTGTCTATGTATTATTGTCTTGGATGTAATGTCTCTTTGTGTCCTTTTATTTATTTATTTTTTGACTCACTGAGTTTTGAAAGCTCTCTATAGTCTCTAGACACTAGTCCTTTGTCAGATATGAAGCTTGCAAAAAGGTATGGGGTAGCTTATCTTTTCATCTTGTTGACGGGGTTTTTCATAGAGGAAAAACCATTTCTAATTTTGATGAAGTCTAATTGATCCATTTTTCTTTTATGGACCCTGCTTATGGTCAAATTTATGAACTCTGTCTAGCTCTAGATCTGGAAGATTTGCTTCTATTTTTTTTCCCTAAACATTTTATGGTTTGACACTTTATACTTCAGACTGTAAGCCATTTTAAGTTATTTTTTCTAAAAGGTACAAAGCACACTATTCTTAGCCTGAGGTTTCTAGTCAATCTGCCTTCTTCCCTCCACCTTTCAATGTATTCATGTGTTTATTTTATTTATGTCCAGGGTTTCCAGTTGTGCCACTTCCTGTGGCTCAGTGGTTTGGGATAGGAATTCTGCGGTCGCTTTGATTTTTCCGGGTAGATAAAGGGACGTTTCTCTCTCATCACTTTCAAGGGTTTTTCCTTGTCTTTAGCTTTCAGAAGTTTGAGTGTAATGTATCTTCTTGTGGCTGTGGGGGGATTTATTTAATTTGGAGTTTTTTTCTACTTCTGAAATCTGTGGGTTAATGTCTTTTGAAAAGCTTGGAACATTTCCAGCCATTATTTTTTTGAGCACTTTTTCAGTGCCACACTCTTTCTCCTTTCCTCTGTGACACTGTGACAGAAATTTTAGGTCTTTTAGAATAGTCCCACAGGTCCCTGAAGCTCTGTTCCTTTCTTTTTCTTCCTTTCTTTCTCTATTTCTCTCTCTCTTTCTTTCTTTCTTTCTTTCTTTCTTTCTTTCTTTCTTTCTTTCTTTCTTTCTTTCTTTTTTTTCTTTCTTTCTTCCCTTCTTTCTTTCTCTCTCTCTTTCTCTCTCTCTCTTTTCCCCTCTCTATTTAGATTTGATGATGTCTATTGTTCTACCTTCAAACTCACTGACATTTTTCTCTGTCCTTCCTCCTTCCCCCATTTTGCTATCATGCTGACCAATTGAGATTTTTAAATTTCAACTATTATATTTTTCAGTCTAAAATATTCACTTCTTTCTTTTTTAAAAAATCTTTTATTTATTTGTTGAAGCTTTCTATTTCTTTATTTGTGTCTAGATTATTTGTAGTTCTCACAGAAACATCTCTGAAAAGGCTGCTTTAAAATCTTTGGAAGATTATTTCAATATTTCTGTCATTTCTGTGTTGGCAACAATTGTCTTTTTCATTGAATTTGAGAGCTTTCCGGTTCTTGAGATTATGTGAGATTTGCTAAGTAAGGACCTATGTCCTCCAGAGGTGGTGCCTTTGTCTAGTTTTCAGAAAGGCATCTTTAGACCGGTAGTTGCCTTAATTCTAGAAGCTCAGGGTCAGGATGGAAGTGCTGGGAATGATGGTACAAGTTTTGGACTCTGTGATGGAGGAAGAAGAAAAAAGAAGGGCCTTGAATTAGCTGGCTCAGAGACGGCCGTTGCGGAGCAAGAACCAAGGTGTCAAATTTTGTTTTAAGTATTACTGATTTTTTCACGTTATAGGATATAAACACGAACCCTAGTGGTTCCGACATTGGATGGGGGGAGGAGGGTGCGTGGATCAATGAAGTGTTGAGGTGGACTGGAGCCAGGACGAGAGACTGCCCACGTGGGCGGAGTCAGTGGCAATAACATCTAGAGACCCAATGATCAGACACTGGATTTGTTCCAGACCTGTTTGATTCAACAAAATGACTTTTTTTGTTCAAAATTCAATGGAAGTCAGCTCTTTCCTCTTGATCTAATTTTTTCTAGTAACGTATTTTAAATCTCTTGATAGTAAGGGCTGTTGAAGGCTAATACAGGTTTACCAATCTCTTCATACACTTGAGCCAGTGTGAGGTATTTATATGCAATAACAAAGTAGGTTTATTAGAGGTCACATTTTGTATTAACATTGCCTTTTAATAAAAATAGTCACTTGAGCCTCTGGTGAAATTCCTGCTGGTAGTTTTTTTTTTTTTTTAATTTCTTGAAGTTCCACATTAGCTGGTACTTGGCAAAATATAAAATTACAACTGTTTTTTTTTTAAATGTGATTTTTCTCTATTTCTAAAAACACAGTAGACATAAAAGTCACATATATTATGCAAATTGGTATCAAGCAAAAATGAAGATTAAGTCATTATGAAAATTTACTCTCTTTAAATTCTATCTTTATTTAAAATAGGGCCAGTCTTAATCTTCCAAATGAAAACTTCCCCACAATCTTACAGATTATGCCAGAGACTGCCTTCCATTCACAGAAGCAACAGCCTATCAATTTTTTATTAGGCTGGATGAGGGGCGGAAGCCAAGTCTCGAGCAAACTTAATTTTCAGACTGTGAGAAATGAACATTATTCTAGGTTTCTTTACCCTTATCTTTAACACATGACATTATCATCATAAACTCCAGAATTGAAATACAAGATTAAAACTCAGTTTATAGTTATACATAGTCTTTTCTTATAGCTCTTTGTAAAAAACAAAATAATTGAGACACTAAATAATAAATTAAAAATTTAAGGAGTAATTAAGAGCAGGCTATTTATTTTTTAAAAACATGTTACAGCTGATATGACATGGATGGAAAAAATATTGCTATGCAATCAGAAAGATATGGATTCAAATCTTTGCTCTGCTACTTGCCTGCCAACACAGGTGCAGCCCTGGAAAGTGTATTTGTGCTTCAGCTTCATCACAATATTTGTTTGAAAACAAGGCTAAAAAAATCTAAACCTCTGTCCATACCACACCCTGTCCCCACCCTGGGTTTCGAAGACGAGAGTAATTGTTCTTGTCTCACTTTGCACATTAAAACAATCTGGAGAGAGAAAAGAAATACAATAATAGGCTCTGTTAGTTTCTTTTATTTTTTAACTCCACGGATGATCTCATTTATGCAATCAGATTATTAGAGAAACATAGAATTAGATCATAAACTTCATAAGGGAAGGAGTTTTGAATGTGCAGTTCGTGATTGTGTTGTGTCTAGAGAAGTGTCTGGCTGATCGTATTGCTCAATTCATATTCATTCAGTGGATAAATTAAGGAATGAATGTGTACTTGACTTTATTAAATAAGCAATGCAATCGATCCTCAAGTTAGATCCTGGTGTAGTCATTGTAGTTATCAACTGAGTCTTGGTAATATCAATGGAGTAGATTCTTTCTTATCACTGGAATATCCCCTGAAGTACATTATCTTCTCAGACACACCTCCCATGGCTAATGTGACTCAACGTTGCCAGTCAGTCCTTACCTCATTACCTTGTTTCACTTCCTTCACAGTATTTCTCACTTCAGGGAGCATGTATTTATTTATTTATCTATTTATTTATTTATTTATTTATTTATTTATTTATTTATTTAGTATTTTGGCATTTTACAATACGCCTGCCCAACCCCCACTAGAATTTAAATATCATTAGAATAGAAACTTAATCCTTCTTTTTTCCCCATGCATTATATTCAGCACTCAGAACAGTGACCAACACCAACAGAAACTTATGAAATATTTGAGTAATGCATGAAAGAGCAAAAGAAATACTTATTTGCTCTATTATTTACCATTGGGAAAGTCACATATGTCCTGTAACAACATGTAGAACCTGCCCTGCACAGTATGTGGCATGCAGTGTCTGTTTGAATGTCGTTGGCTTCCCTTGACTGGGCTGGTTTTGCCTTCCCTAAAGGAAACCTCTTCAAAGCATTGTGTATACAGTCATCCCCACAAAAGCAAGAAAACAACCTCCCAAATATTAAAAACAACAGCGACATCAAAAGGTGGAATAGAGGTTTTCATTTCTTTGGTGTAAATACCTCTGGATGGAATTTCTAGGTAATTACACATATTAATATTTCCAAGGAATTGCCAAACAGTTTTCTGAAGTGATGGTATCATTTCACATGTCCATCCTCAAGGTGCAGGGCTCCACATTCTTACCAGCCTTTGGACACTGTCAGTCATTCTACGTTCGGCATGGCTCAGGTGTAAAACAGTGTGTCATTATTACTCAATTAGCGTTTCCCTCATGACTAACAATCTTAAGCATTTTTTATGTATTTATTGACCATTTATGTATCTTCTATTGGAAAGTGTCTTTTTAAATCTTGAGTCAGCTTCTTATTAGTGTCTTCTTATTGTTGACTTGTAGGTTTTTTTGTCTGTACTGTACAATTCCTTTGTCAAATGCATTGCTAATACATTTCAGTGCTTGTAATACATGGATAACAACTTC